>ML847504.1:5446-19749 GCA_009831015.1 Picea engelmannii | reverse complement strand
GTCAACAAGATTTACTAATAGCTCCATCCTAACTTTGATTTATTGATGGTCTTCCATGATGCATTAGTGGCAATGAAAACATGGATACCAACACTTGTTAGATTAGGAGGGTTGATTCAAGGTACCTTCACAATAAATTGAATATGATTTAAGAAGATGAATTGCAGAAAATCAATTTAGACTCCACTTTATAGAAAAAGGGTTGGATTTTCTTGCATCGCCTTGTGGAATTGGTTTTGTTGTCTAAGAATGTCATGTTATTTTTCTCACAAAATACAATGCATTGATCTAATTGCTTTCAAACTTGATGAATTCTTTTATATCACCTACGTAAGATAATTTGTCTCTTTAAGTTACATAGGGAGCTACATAGGAGATGTACATGTGAATCTCTTGATGAGTGATGACGGACTTAATTGAGCTAGATCTTAACAACATACTAATCGTATATTCAGAGTGTATGATATTTCAAAATTGTAATTATGCCCTTGTGTTTCCTGCAATTATTCATGTAATTCCTATGTGCTCAATTGGTTTCCTTTCTTATTGTGTAATGGGTTGATGAATCTTAGCAGAATATTTTATGGGGCACCATGATAGATATGATGGGCATGGGTGTGGTCACTTCTTTTAGAATGTTAGTTAAAGTTGAATTATTGAATGTTTGATTCCGCGCCTGGAAGTGAAGTAGATGACTACCCTGGCTTCTTGAATTAAATAAGGTTGATTTCCTTGCGCTCGCACTTATGTCGTTCCATGATGGGTGTAGTATTCCATTTCTCTCGCACTATGGTATTCTGGTGATGTGTGTTGATTCATAAAACTGTATCGCACAGTGATCGTCATTGAGGATTGTTGATTTAGCATTTTAGTTGGGTCTTGATTGTTTCGGGCGAGATGTAGACACCTCTTTGTAGCCTAGTATATAAGTCTGTGTGTGTGATTATTCTTGTGTAAAGAATCATGTGCCGTATCAAGAGTCTCGGGACCTTTAAAGGCAGGGTTTCCACTCTTGCGACACACCTGACGGAGATTACTAGTTTCTGCCTGAGCAGACGGCCAGGAGCCTATCTGACCTTCTCGCTCTCCGGAGCAGAGAACTAAGATTAAACACCCTGCTTTCCTGTGCAGAAATAGTAAAATCCACTACTATGGATTCTTCCTTGTGTTCGTACCGTGCATAACCCAGTGGTCATTTATGCTTGCAGTTTTTGTTGTGCGCCTTATGTCTATGGTCATTTATTGCTTGCAATCACCTGCTGAGTGCCTTAAGCCTTCTGGTTGTGTTCATCGTGGTTGCGTCTTGTCGGTCGTCGGGTGGTGACGTAGAGTCAAGTGTGTCTGTTTCCTTTCTACATGCGCGCACACACTTTTAAAACAAAAAAAAAAATTTGCACCTGTCTTCAGAGTTGTTGTCGTAACGAGGAGGTTCGTTACAATGACTAAGGTCATTGCAATAAGGAAATATCTTGAACATATCATTGATAAAGAATAAGTACGATGGAATTCATATTTTTATGATAGGTTGATGAATGTTCTCTTTACAAATTAAATGCAAAATAAAATGAACAAATAACAAGAGGTTTGATGAAAGTTTCATGCTGAAACAAAATTAAAGGAGAAGAGTGACAATAAATCAGAGAAGGCTCATAAATTACAGCAAGGAAGGATAGTACATTCACATGGGGAGCTCCTTAAGAAAACTACAAGAGAAAGAACAATATAAGGGGGAGAAACATAACAAAAGGACCTATTCATAAGAATATGAAGCATAAATATAGGTGGAGCAATTTTAGAAAGCAAGCAAAGGTAGCATAGTCAAAGGGAGAGCATTCCCTATTCTCAAAAAGTGTACTCAATCAGGAAGAGTGTCACTTTTGTCATTAGTGTCAAAAGGAGAGAGTAACAATAAAACCATGAGGGTTCAATAGTACAACGACAAGGGGAGCAACTCAACAACAAAGTATAGAGGTATTTTCGACAAGTGAGAAGGTCGGTAAATTTTTTTGATTTCACTAGGTTGCCATCAATGACAAAAGGGGAGATTGTTGAGAAAATGTTGTCATTGATGTCAAAGTGGTTGTGGGTGTGATAGTTATGTGTCATTGATGTCAAAGTGACTATTCATATATGAGGTGTTATTGAGGTCATTGATTTATTGATGTATGTCTGTCAAAGAGTTCTTGAAGATGTATAGTTGCTAGTATGTTTGTATCCAATATGTTTGTCAATAGGAGTAAGAGAAGGACAATAAATCTCAACATGTGAAGATATTTCTGCAAGTGAAAGTTTACCATTTGTCTTCCTTCAATTAAAGGAATTCAGGATTCCGATAATAATGTGTTGAACTATAGGAGGCAACTCAACAACATGAATTAGGGATTCCGATAGTTACGTGGTGAATTACAGGAAGCAACTCAACTACAAGAATTAGGGATTCCGATAGTTACGTGGTGAAATACATGAAGCAACTAAACTACAAGAATTAGGGATTCCGGTAATTATGTGGTGAACTATAGGAAACAACTCAACTACATGAATTAGGGATTTTGGTAATTACGTGGTGAACTACATGCAACAACTCAACTACATGAATTAGGGATTCTGGTAATTACGTGGTGAACTATAGGAAGAAACTCAACTACAAGAATTAGGGATTCCAGTAACTATGTGTTGAACTACAGGAATTTGGGATTATGGTAATAAGGAAATCTGAAATGGTCTTTTGACATGGTCAAGAAAAATACTATGGGCTTATACCATAATTTTGATCTTTCTATGGGCAACAAAACCATTGTAAAAAATAGTATAAATGTCTTATCAAATTGAAGAGTAGGTGTGAGTGAAGAATGAAGTAGAGTGGGTTAATATGAGTTAGGGCCCAGGAGAAGATCAGAGGAGTAAGAGTTTTCATAAGAAAGAGTGCATCTAGGTTGAAGATCGGAGTGCAGGAAATTAGACTGCAAGAAATATGAGTACAGAATGGGTAACTAAGTTTCCAGATATGAGTACAAGAAATAAAATTGTAGGAAATATGAGTGTAGAATGGGTAGCTAAGTTTCCATATATGAGTGCAGAATGGGTAACTAAGTTTCCATATATGAGTGAAAAAAATCAGATTGCAGGAAATGTGAGTGGAGAATGGGTAACTAAGTTCCATAAAATAGTGTAGGAAATCAGACTGTAGGAAATATGAGTATATAATGGGTAACTAAGTTTCCAGATCTGAGTGCAGGAAATCAGACTACAGTTAATATGAGTGCAGAATGGGTAGTTGAGTATCCATATCTAAGTGTTGAAAACTAGACAATAGGAAATCATAGTGCAATATGCAGATCAGAGTGTTGTAGATCAAGACTGATGGAAATCAGAGTGAAATATCCAGATCAGAGTGTTGTAGATAAAGACTGGAGGAAATCAGAGTGTAGTTTCTAGATCAAAGTGTTGTAGATCAAGACTACTGGAAATCAGAGTGCAATATCTAGATCAGAGTGTTGTAGATCAATACTTCAGGAAATAAGAGTGTAGTTTCCATATCAGAGTGTTGTAGATCAAGAACGTAGGAAATAAGAGTGCACTATGCAGATCAAAGTGTTGTAGATCAAGACTGTAGGAAATTAGAGTGTAGTATTCAAATGAAAGTGTTGTAGATCAGACTGCAAGAAATCAGAGTGTTGAAAAACTGAAAAACAAACTGCAGGAAATGAAAGTGCAAATGAGTAACGTTGATGACTATGTAGCAACTACAGGAACAACACATATATTTTTTATTATTTCTAATTAAATAAATCATTCAGGGTTGCAGATTGTAATTGGGTGCTTACAAATTGTAAGTGGGTGATTTGATGCTTGTATATTGTAAGAGGGCGTTTCTAAGTAAAATATTTGTGTACTGTGTTTGTGTGTTGTGGTTAACTCTCTACATTTCTTATGATTGGCTATGTGATGACTAATTGATATGGTAAAAATAAAAAGTGGTTAAAATCTGTGCAATATTGATTCACCCCCCCCCCCTCAGTATCATTGAATATTCTAACATGTTTTATGTCTCCTTCATAGATGATTTATCCAAGAAGCCATGCTTGTATTTCTTGATAAAGAAATCATAGGTTTTCGGTAAATTCAAAGAGTTTAAATCTCTTGTGGAAAACTAGACGTAATAGAAGATCAAGGTGTTGCAAACTGACAACAGAGGTGAATTTTGTGGTAATGAGTTTGAACAATTATACAAGAAATGTGGCATATAACACCAAAACACCACCCCATATACACCTCAATACAATGGAGTTACTGAAAGGATGAACGAGACATTGATGGAAAATGTGAGGAGCATGCTTAGTGGTGCTAGTCTAGGACAATAGTTCTAGGTAGAGGTAGTCGACACTACCTGTTATCTAGTAAATATATCTCCTTCATCTACGTTGGTCAACTCAATTGCACATGAGATATGGTTTGGAAATAAGCCTTCACTTTCATATCTTAGCGTTTTTTGCTGTGATACATTTGTGCATGTTAACAAGGAAAAGAGGAACAAGATGGAAAATAAGGAAGTCAAATGTATTTTCGTTGGTTACAAGGATGGAATGAAAGGATGTAAGTTGTGGGATACACTGATAAGGAAAACAATTTGTAGTAGATATGTGATCTTACAAGAAGTTGGAGGACTTCTAGGATTGAAGGGGATCAAATGGAGAGAGAACCATAGAAGTTCGTATTTGAGATGAGGAACAAAGAATGATTCAAATTAGTCAACTAAATCCTATGAAGAGGTGGAACAACAAACTCTGGTACTCATAAGGAGGTATGGTCGAGTAAGGAAACAATTTGAAAGGTATAGTCCACCTGAATTATGTTCTACATTTTTGTTATGTGCCACTGATGATTAGCGCAAGTCATTTAGGGAGGTAGTTGACTCGACAGAGGGTAAAATTTGGAAGGATTCCATGGTCAAAGAAATGGAATCCTTGCATAAGAATGAGACCATGGATTTAGTCGAGCTACCTAATGGAAGGAAACATGTCGGTAGAAAGTGGGTGTTCAAGAAGAATTTTAACACAATAGGTCAAGTCAAGAAGTTCAAAGCTTGACTGCTAGATAAAGTTTATTCCCAAGTAGAGGGAGTCGAATTTGGTGAGATTTTATCTCCTATTGAAAAACTTACTTTCATTAGAGTACTAATGTATTTCGTTACAAAATTTGATCTTTAGATAGAGAAAATGGATGTGAAGACAATGTTCCAACATGGAAACCTAGAAGAATAAATCTACATGAAACAACTTGAAGGATTTACAGTAAAGGGAAATGATGTATGGTCTAAAGCAATCACCAAGGATGTAGCACCAAAAGTTCAACACATACATCCTTAGTTTGAGATTTGTGAGAAGCAAGGTGGATCACTATGTATATTCCAAGGAAGAAGTTGGTCATTTTATATATGTAACTTTGTATGTCAACACCATGTTTTTGGTTGGAAACAACATGGATGCTATAAACGAGGTAAAGATGTAGCTATCCGGGTTTAATATGAAGGATATAAGTGATATAGACTTCATTATGAGAATGGAGATCAAGAGATATCAGGAAGTTAGAAAAAATTGGTTAAATCTAAGGGTAGTACGTTGAAACTGTCTTAAAACATTTCAATTTGCAGGATTGCAAACCAATCAAGGTACCAATTCCTGCAGGGGAAAATCTAACTATTGAAAAGTGTCCAAAGACACAAGAAGAAATTGAGTACATGGCATGTGTTTCATATGCTAGTGTTATTGATAGTTTGATGTATGCAATGGTATGCACTCAACCATATATCGACCATGCAATGAGAGTATTGAGCAGGTACATGTTGACACCTGGGAAAGAACACTGGACTGCTCTCATGAGAGTGTTCAAGTACTTTCATGTCACAATAGAGCATGCAATCTATTACCAAGGGAAACTTGAAACTGACAGTGAAATAAATGAACATGTCTTTGTCGATTTCGACAGGGCTGATGATCTTGATTGAAGGAGGTTGACTTGCGGATATGTGTTCAGATTGTTTGGTGGAGAAATTAGTTGGATGAGTAAGTGACAAGAAGTAGTAGCCTTTTCGACAATAGAATCTAAATACATGGTAGCCACCCATGTAAGTAATACATAGTTTTCTTGCAGATATTGTGTCCAAGGATTGTGTTTGAACAATAATCCATGAGGATAAATTGCGACAGTTAGAGTTGAATTTTCTTGGACAAGAACCCAACTTACCATTCTAGAATGAAGCATATCAATGCACAATACCATTTCGTAAGAGACATGGTGGAAGAAAAAATGGTGTTGCTGGATAAGGTTACATGTAGACACTTTAGAAAACATCACAAACTCTTTGACTAAGTCTATGAGTATGGTTAAGTTATCTTGGTGTAGATAGGCAATGGGAATTACTTCCCTAGGTTTGTGAACAAAATTTCAAGTTCTCATGTTTCAGAAAAAAAAGACAAAAAGTGGGAGAATGTTGGGTTGTTATATTCTTTTTAGTGAAAACACAGTCAATTGACTGGCTAGTCAAGGTTGATCGATTGGGTGAATGTTAAAATTGATGGTTAAGTCAAGTTGATGGTCGAGTCAAGTTAAGTCAAAGGTTGAATATATGGTTGAAAAATATCGAATTGGTGGTTGATTGGATGGTCGACTAGTTCGTAGCCGACTAGTCGTCGAATGTTATTCGACTATGGTCAAAACCTGTAATAGAATTATGATATTCACGAGATTGCAACCAATTATCTTCATGGATTTGTAATATTTTTTAGGAAAAAAAAATAGGATTTTACATGTTGTAAATGATATAAATATGGCATGATGTAATACTATCTAAGGTTGATCTTTTAGATGGTTGAATCATGATAAATCAAGATCTCTTTGATGTGAGAGGTTGCTCTGGTAGAAGAGTCATGAGTATGTAAATGGTCATGAATATGTAAGCCAAATGGTTTTAGATTTGTTCTTGTAGTAAATAGAGAGAGTGGGATGATGATTATGTCTCAGGTGTAGACCAAGATTGGTCATGTAACTCTTAATTCGATGAATGAATAATACAACAAAAGAGAGAGTTTCTCAAGGAATGTTGATTTTCCTAGTTAAGGGTTTCTAGGGTAAAATATCCGATTTGGATTATTTTCGGCACAAAATGAGAGCGGAGATATAACATAGAAATATACAGAGATATTGCAAGAGAGCCAATACTATAACAGAGATATATCATATATATAAAAAGAGACACAGATATACATTAATACACAATTTCTATTAATGAGCGAAATGTACAAAACTGTAGAAATACAGAGTGAAAGACTCGCTAGAATGGTGGAAGCTACTCGCATTCTAAAGAAGATGGATTACAATGAGGCTCTAAAGGATTTTTTAACATAAATAAAATCCAAAACCCTAACCCCAGAAGATGAAAAGTCAACAGTTTTGTGGACCTCGTTTTGGGTAGTTTGGTGTATCAACTTCCCGGGGGTGTAACTTTGGCATACGATCTCCATTTGGGGCACACGATAGCTCTTTGGAAATATATCGTCAAGGAGATTCATTTTGGGGGCTCAATGAGAGCCTTTGGACATCATTGAGGTGCTTGATCCCCAAAAAACATTCATTTAGGACCTCAAAATGGCCCCGGAAGTTTAGGAACCGAAAAAACTGCTAAAAATTGTAAGTTGCTAGAAAACTATTTTGAGCTAGTTGGAATAGGTGGGTGGCCACTGATATCCACCTGGATCAATCCTCCCTCCTTAGGAAGAAATGACATACATTGCATTGAGTGAACGAGAGAGAGGGAAAACATTTGTTGAATCTTCATCTTGATGAGTTGCTTGCCTTGCTGGAGAAGTAGCGTTGCTTAGCTTGTTGAAGGTTGTCATGAACCTGTGGTTGGAAGGGTTGGACCTTTTGAACCAGTTTGGTTACATGATATGACTGTATGTGATCCAGATTATTTTCGGCACAAAATGAGAGCAAAGATATAATAAATAATTGTATATAGATGTATCATATATCCAATAATATAGTAGAGATTTATCAGAGATATAACCATAAACACAGAGATACAATAATAGACAATTTCTATTAATGAGCGAAATGTACAAGATTGTAAAAATACAGAGTGAAAGACTCGCTAGAATGGTGGCATCTTATCTCTAAGAAGAGATGTGACGAATGCTCACATTCACAAGGAGATCCTTTTACAATGAGGTTCCAAAGGCCTTTTTATCATAAATAAAATCCAAAACCCTAACCCCGGAAGATGAAAAGCCAACAGTTTTGTGGACCCCGTTTTGGGTAGTTTGGTGTATCATCTTCTTGGTGGCGTAACTTTGGCATATGATCTTCATTTTGGGAACACGATATCTCATTGGAAAGGTATCGTCGAGGAGATTCATTTTGGGGGCCAAATCAAAGCCTTTAGCTATAATTGAGGAGTTCTATCCTGAAAAACCTTCATTTAGGCCCTCCAAATGGCCCCAAAAGTTTAAGAACCAAAAAAATGTTAAAAATAGTAAGTTGCCAGAAAACCATTTTGAGCCAGTTGAAATAGGTGGGTGGCCACTGATATCCACATGTATTAGTGTGTAGAAGGAATTCTTGCACTTTGATTCAATCCTATTGACCTACTTCTGCTGGACATGAGGTGCTTGGACTGAGGCTGTAGTGGTTGCAATGTTCTTCTGTTCACCTTTTGAAAAAACTATGAAGAAGTTGAATTTTGTAGTATGATATACTACCTTGCAGCACTATTTAGGTGGGATGGTAGTTGGAACTACCTCTGGTATCCTGTAGAGATGACCCCGCAGAGTAATAATGACATTACAGGGTCGAGACTCATAGATAACATGGAGCTTCCACATATATGGCTATCCCAAGAGAACATCATTGATATCTAGTGGGGAAACATCACATAATACCTCATCCTTGAAGGGTTGGATTCTGTATGACAATTGAAACTGCTGGCTGACACGAAGATCACATCCCTGGCGAAGCCACCTGATGTTGTATGGCTGTGGGTGTGGTGTTGTTGACAATCCCAATTGTTTGATGACCTCTGTTTAGATCAGGTTATTCTGGATTCCACTATCAACAATAAAATGAAGCGGGGTCCCCTTCACCCACATCTATTAATGAAAAAGGATCTCTCCCTCTTCAGGATCTGCTGGTTCTTTTGGTTAAATTGATGATGTCGCAACAATAACAGCGGGGTTTGCATCGATGATCTGTCTTCTGCCATCATTTTCTAAATTAGATTTTGAATCAGGGTTCCACTCCTTTTATTTGATCTCAACCACCAATGACTATTTTGAGTGACATTCATCGGCGTTGTTCCAGTGGATTTTTTGGAAATCACACCACTTTCCAGTGTCCTTCTTCATCTTTCTATGGCCCTTCTTTTCCTGTGGCTTCGACTAGTTTTCGAGAGGATGTTTGTTAGGTCCATATTTATCATACTTTGGTTTTTGTGGATTTGCAAACTCGAACTCCCGTTTGTTCTGGTGCTTAAATTTCTACTTGATTTTAACAACATATTGATAAGCAACACCCAGTGATGAGATGTCCATAAAATCCATTTCAGATTGGATGTATCTTTGTAGAGCCCCATGGTATTTCAGAACCAAATGTCGCTCGGAGTCTTTGATACCCATCTTGGTGCGCAAGGTATGGAAGGTATGGGTGAACTCTGACACTGCTTTGCCCCTCTCTTGCCGAAGTGTGGTCCATCTCATGTACTGGTCGTCATAGTTACCAATAGGGTAATATTGTTCCTTAAATGCATCCACAAAAAAATACCAAGTGGGATCGGCCCCATATATTCAAAAATCCTATGTGGAACTTTTCTCTCAATAAGTTTCCCACCAATGTTTGACATGGGGGATATCCTTAAGGAGTGAAAAGGTGATCTTTTCCCTGTCGGACAAATTATGAACAAAGAAATAACCTTCTAGCAGATTTAACCATTTTTCTAGGGAATTCGCATCTATCTGTCCTTCAAATACAAGAATATCAAAATTAACCTATACCTTGAAAGGAGAGGTTCCTCCAAAGTAGCCTCTTGATGAAGACACTCATATTGTTTTCGACAGACATTGAAGGATGTGGGAAAAATTCTCCATCATTTCGTCCCTCTATTGCGTGAGAGCTTGCTCAAGAAACATATTAATAGAATCTTCTGCTCCGTCGTTTTTATTTTATTGCACCATGGAGTGTTTCTTGGGCATGTGAGAGAGATTTTCCTTAAGAGATACAAGCTCGAGACCCAACTTTTTATAGTCAGACCTCGTCGAGGACATGCACTGAAAAAAATGATCAAGAGCAGCATGCTCTAATACCACTGATCCAGATTATTTTTGGCATGAAATGAGAGCGGAGATATAACATATAAATATACATAGATATTTAAAGAGATCCAATAATATATATATATATATATATATCATATATATAATAAGAGACACATAAATACAACAATACACAATTTTTATTAATGAGCGAAATGTACAAAACTATAGAAATATAGAGTGAAAGACTCGTTAGAATGGTGACAACTTATCTCTGAGAAGAGATGTGACGGATAATTGCATTCACAAGAATATGGATTACAACAAGGCTCTAAAGGCCTTTTTAACATAAATAAACTCCAAAACCCTAACCCTGGAAGATGAAAATCCAACAATTTTGTGGACCCCGTTTTGGGTAGTTTGGTGCATCAATTTCTCGGGGGTGTAACTTTGGCATACGATCTCCGTTTGGGGTGCACGATAGATCGTTGGAAATATATCATCGAGAAGATTCATTTTGGGGGATAAATGAGAGCCTTTTACCATCATGGAGTTTCTCAATCCCGAAAAAACTTCATTTAGGCCCTCAAAATGTCCCCAAAAGTTTAGGAACCAAAAAACTTATAAAAATAGTAAGTTGCTAGAAAAATATTTTGAGTTAGTTGGAATAGGTTGGAGGCCACCGATATCCACCTGGATCAATATCTGTGTATTATGTGATTTCCATTGTTTAATTTTCACTTAATTCTATTTTCTCTCTCTTGTGTAGTTTAGATTTCCATACAAGGTATATATATTCATGATTCTTACACAAGAGTCTCAACAAAATAAAAACAATGAAGAAAATATTTATGTTTGTGGAGATGACCACCTTGATTCTTCTAGTAGTATTAGAAGAATAAAGCATCATGGCGATATTTCCTTGTTGAATTTTCACAACAAGGGTGTGGGAATGATTCAAAAACCCATTATTGAAATCCATGAAGATGTAATTGATGCCGATATAAATGACAATTGTAAAATTAAAACAATGATGGATTAACTTTCATGGAAATAGGTGTGGATGGTAGAGAAAGATGAAGATGGTTGAGTTATGGAGGTGGATGAGGAGTGTGAAATATCCCAATGAAGGGTGGAGAGAAATTAAAACCCGAACAACTCATCAATACATGTAAAAAATTAAAACCCAAATAATATGGATGGCAGTGGAACAATAACAATGGAAGGGTGGTTTAGAACATGAGGTAAACTAGAAATGGTCCTCCCAAACCCAGTGGTTTAACACGACCAAGTTTTGAGTAAAATATCTCCCTAAAAAAATGCCTTCAACATGACGAGATACAATTTTATGTTTTTTTGTTTAACTTATTTTGTGTTTTTAATAATGTTCTAAGAAAAAATTAGTCATCGCAACTACTAGTTGCTTTCATTTTTATATTGTTTATACATTTATTTTCATTACAAATATTTATGTATCATACATAATGAAATGAAAAACATTTTTATGAATTATTTATCTAGTAGGGGATCCTATAAAATAAGATGAAGTAATTATAATGAAGGTATCTTTCTACACTTATTTTCACGTGATTAATAAGTTTGAGAAAATTGAATCCAAAATCGGATGTGAGGGAGAAAAAAATTATATGGTAGTGAGAAAATAGAGGAAGAATTAGTGCATGATTTAGAATAAGGTGAAGGGTTTCTTCTCAAGTCTAATTTCAGCTCCAGGGATGAACTTCTATAGATTTGGAAAGGGTCTAGGGTATTTAGTGAAGATGAAAGGAAATGTGAAGGGTGGCTCTATAAAAAAACAATAACTTTAGAAAACTTTAATCAAGGGGATGAAAATATATTAGAGTAGTTCATTTGTGTTGAAATAAGGAAGGAGTATGCCAACAGATTTTGGAAGAGAGAAAATAGATATGCTCACTAAAATCTATAGAGGATGTAGCACAAAATTTTAGGGAAAATGTCCCTTCAAGTAGGTTTGTTGGATGGGATTCATCATTAACACTAGTAGATGAAGAAAATACAATAGTCTAGAAACCAAACAAACATCTAAAGACTCAAAGTGCAAGGTTTGGTTTATTTCCACTGTAAGAAACTAGGGTAGGTAAAGGATTCAACTCCCTATTTGAAGAATAATTATCAAGTGGTGTAAAGAAGACGGATTGGAAGAAGGAGGGTCGAGTCAACTTTGGTGTTGTGGGGAGAATACATAAAAGTAAATGCATTAGAGATATGAAGGATAAGGTGTGATTAGTATTGGACAAGGACATAGGGATGGAAGGCATTTCTACCTTAATTGATAAATCCCTAATAGGGTGATTTACAAGAAAATAAGTTTCAAAGGGTACACTTGGTCATGGATTGAGAAAATATGGGATGATATAATAGGGTATACTCTCCATTGTTTCATATTCTTATTTAGAGTTGGCTAGAATGAAAATTTCATTATGGGGGGGTTTCAATTTTTTTTTAACAAAAGGTGGTATAGTGGACCATCATTGCTAGAGCTAAATACATGGAGACCAAGGTTCAATCTATGGAAGGAAGAAATCCACATGCAAGTAGTATGGCTGAAAATGCTAGTGTTACCCATGGAATTTTGGAATATTGATGCTTTGAAGGCTCTAGGAGTTGTGTGGGTAAATTACTAGACATTGAAGTAGAATTTCAATCGAAACTGAATAAGTAATTAATGAAAATATTGGTGGATAAGGAACTAAGGGAGAGGCTAGTTAAGGAAATGGAGATTATTTGGGGTAAGTCGAATTTCATTTAGTTTTTGGATTAGTGGAAAATCCCATTCATGTCTGCAAATTGTCATGAAATAGGACACATTTGGAAATACAACCTAGACAAATAGGAAAAGGGAATGGAGGAAAATAGAGAAGTCAACATAAGAGACTAAAGAAGTGTTGGAGAATTTGGGTAAAAAAGGAAAAAAATGAAGGTTTAGTGGAATATGCAAGGGTAGAATATTATACTAAAGAAGATAATGATAAATGTGACATGATAATTATAGAAGAAAAAAATATAAATTGAAGCATGACCAAGATATCAAATGAGTCAAATATGAAAGCGAGTTCAATGAGGGTAACTGTAAGAAAAACACCATAAAAATGTTTTCTTAAAAGCTCTCCTAATTCTATTTTTGAATTATTAAAGAAGTTGGATAGTTTGGAAGTAAATTTCCCTAATAAAAACCCTATTTTGGTCTCACCATAGGCCAATGATCAAAACCTTACAAGAAATGTTGAAGTTCCCAAGAACCCTAATGAGATGTAAGAGCATCCCATTGCATGGGGTACATCTAGACAGATTTACATGGTTAAAACCCTCAAATAGGCAAATGGTACATGATCCCAACCAACACAACCACATGATGTGATAAGTTAATGAAAAAATAATATAGATTGTACATGAATATATCTTAACAATCAATCATCAACGAATGAGCCCCAATTCTCTTTAAATATAGATAATGAACCAATCAGGTGTTACATAGATCAAGTGTTATTAATATATAGGAGAATATGAACCATCAAATATCTTTTATTTCTATAACATAATCATCATACCTAGATTGGCTTGTTACAAAAACACACTAAGGAAACACATTTTATCTAAAGATGCATTAGACCAAGTTGATATTAAATAACTCCTAAATTTCTAAATATCCTAACATTCCCCCTTAAGAACAACTTGCGATAGGATTGATGAATTTTAAAAGGTGACACAATAGGAGAAGTGTAAGGTCCAACCTTACCTACCGTCATACATAAGAAGCTAAACTCAAAACATAAGAGGCTAAACTATAAATATGTATACTTCTTTTTCTTTTCTTTTTCACATTCAACTCCGAATTAATTCATTTATCATTTAATTGTAAATGTGTTGATATTTCTTTATCTTTGTAAATATACACACCCTTAAATAATTTCCTAATCTATTCTAATTATATTTCTTCTACCCGCGTGCATAAAATCATATGCA
>ML847503.1:34728-46159 GCA_009831015.1 Picea engelmannii | reverse complement strand
CATCCTTTATCAAACTTAAGGAGTGTTAAGTTGATCATCTCTTGATCCATCTTCCTTTGTTTATAGTATTTTATTAAAAAAAGGACATCCTTTTTCATTAAGATTGTGGATGAGTTTTCAAGATTTAAATTTTTTTCTATATAACACATATTAATTCCTACACATCATTTAAACCCACTTAAATTTCAAAATATGGTATTTATATATTTAAATTTCAAGTATTATAGTATTTATATATTTATATATTTTTTCTTTTGTGTGTTCCTCATGTTTGTTGCATTGAATATCTTAATGTAATAATTAGAGTGAAGCACCATGATATCACACAAAATCCACCACCTGTAAGAAGGATGAAAGGGAGTCCAGTCACCATATGTAGGACATAGATTTAAATCTTGGTAATCATTACACACAATCCCTCTATAGGGGAACATTGTGCTAAGTTATTAGTGTGGAATCATTGTGCCCTTCCTACTCACCGATGCCACCATTGGGACCTCATGTTGTTACAAGAGGAATCAAATTTGATAGAAATCCCTTTGTCACATTCCTTTTTTCCCTAGCCCATTCACATTATCATGGTACCCCTTTCAATGCTTGGCTCTTAAGCAATCACATTGACTCTTTTATATTTTTTCCCTTAATTTTCTTCTTCAATCCCTAGATCCATGTGTTTTTGTATCCACTCGCATATATATCCCATGGACTAGTGGACCCGAAGCCAAACTGAGTTATGAAAAATGCATGGATCCCTATAAAATGTCACGGAGAGGGCTGTACAAGCATGGAATTGGTATCCTATATTTCTTGTTCAATCATTTATTTGTCTACCTCAACTCAACAACCACCTAGTAAAGGAATTTTTATACACTCAAACAATAAAATTCCCAAGAAGAATGGAAACAGTAGTGGGGACCTTTGTAACACCTCAGTTTTGATCCTTGATATAACATTGTATAGTTTTAAATTTTATGAATGGTCACAAGCCAAGCGATGAAATACATAAACATTGTACATTGAAAATAATAAAATAAAATACACCATCAGTTGCAGACAAGTAAGGACCATAGTAATGGGATCTATGATTCCACAAGAGAGGGGGTTTAGTGGGAATTTGAGGGGTTTTCATATGCCTTGAGTCTTAAGCCATGTTCATTGATAAGTTTTTCATTTATCCATTTATCCATTTATCCCTTTGACTTATTAAGCACTCAAATAATTGAATTCATGTAATAGGTTGAGTGAGGAAGTCATTCCACTCAATTATGGTAGTGTTGTGCCCACACATAGCCTCCCAATTATATTTTCTTATCCTCTATCCAAGACAAGAAATTGGCCCCCCCTTTTACCCTCACACTTTCTCCCTTGTGCAAATAGCTACGCCTAAGTTATCCTCACCTTACCTCGCCTTATTATTTCTAGTTACTCTTCAAATCACTTCGACTTGATGATCCACACTTTGGTGAGTCCCCTCTTCTTGTGTTGATACATATTGTACCAACACGCGTACCTTTCTTCCACCTTTGCATTGACACACCATTTATTTTTTCATCAGTTCAATGTCCACCTCCCTTTGAACATGGCTAATGTGCTATCACACTTCCGCCAAACCTCACTGACACACATATTCATCATCGACGAAGTTCACATGATCATTGATGACTCACCAATATTGGTCACATTTTTATATTCATTGTGCACACACCTTTCAAAATCTAAGTCACTTCTACTCGCAGCATTGCATCACAATGATGCTCCCTCCTTTCTGCTTTGTTACATTTCTTATCGATGAGGTTCACCTCTCCATTCCCGATGCACTACCCATTGACAAGTTTCCCTCTCCTGTCGTAAATGCATCAATGGAAGTATGTCAACACTCATCATTTTCAAGTGCATCAATGACCACCTACTCTCTCTCGCCAATGCTGACCAGATCAACATAGCCCACTTTTGTCTTGAGTCCTATCTTGTCCTCCTCCCAACTTGGATCCCACCTGTCTACGCTTATGAGTCAATATCCTTACATTTATATTGACTAAAATCTCCACACCTATCTAGACAATTGGTCAATAATTTTCTATCTCACCTGATTTGCTTTAGATCACAATCATAATAAAGTTGTAGTGTTCCCCAATGGATTTCTTCACACACATGGTACTAGCTTGTTTGATTTTCATTTCTTGACATTAAAACTAAATATTCATTGTGAAATCATCTTCTAGCATCATATGGATTGAACAAAACACCTATTGGTCTTGTACTAACTCTGAAGTGCACCTTAGAATAAATTTGGTCCTCCCAGCTCCTGCACAACAATAAACATTCTAGACGTCAGTTGGATGCTTTGATGGATTTATAATTTAATTATACTGACACACCACTACAAAATAAATGAACAATATAAGAGCCTATATATCACAGATAGCACAAGAACTAAAAAAAATTAATTTGGTTGAAGCAATAGCGAACCAGGACATGAACTTTCATTAAAAAAATGCCCTTGAGCGTAATTTTTTGGCGTCTGTCAAAGTGGAGTTTTCAACCCCAAAATAGGTTATTTGTATGATTATCTCCATTACGATTCCAACACAACTCACGAAATCAAATTCTGAAGCCTGAAAGTGCCACAACGACCTCCAAGAAGTTCTCTCCCAAACTAGCCTCACCTATCGTGGCTCCGACGAAATGGTTGACTAGAATGATAAATTATTTCTCTAAGAGAATCTCTTCATGATCTATGCATTGAAAAAAACGGTACCCAAATCAGAGGTCGTATGAATAAGTTATGAACTTTCCGCATTAAGACCTTCAATAAAGTTACTGATTAGTATCCTTTGTTTCGTACCCACATGCAAAAAATTCTCATTTCATAAAATAAAATTTATTCCAATTTAAAATGATTGAAATCCAAAATTTAAAATTAATTTAACTTTAAAGGAATTCAAATTATTAAAATAATTAAAAAATATAAAAAAGTTAAAACATGACAAAAGAACAAAACTAGTTCATGAGTTAGCATGAGAGCGCATGGAGTAAGGTTTAAAGAAATATATGGTTGTTAGGTGGAGGGGGAAGGGCCCATGGCTTATGTGCCCCTCCACATTTCCTTATTTGTCTTGAAATAAGTGCAACCCCACCTCCAAACAAAGCACTTAAACATTGCTTATGCACCTACAACAATATGTTCCCAAACTGACTTACTCGGAAGAGTTATGAACAAGTGCTCTGATAGCACTCATAAGAGTTAACAACAAGTGCTACGATAGCACTTGGAAGAGTTAAAAACAAGTGTGATGACTCACACTGCATGTTATTGACTCAAAATTTCATGATGGAAGTCTGACTTGTAGGTAATTGCGGTATAAGCATGGATCATAGATGCGATACACATTATTCAACTGCAGGACGATGAACTGGGAATCTAAGAGGACGCTTAACTGACAGATAGGGAGGTGTCTGGCCTCTAAGAGGAGGCCAATGAAAACAACATATTCAACTTGGTTATTAGTGGTAGGCCTGATGCATATACCACTGGAGGGGATTAGTTACATTATTTGGGGTGTAAATGGCACAAGCTATCGAAGCAAGATTCTTAGTGCAACGACTGGCACCATCAACATACCCGATGTGGTAAGCGAATGGAGGATTCATATGTCAGAAAAATGACACATGATTAGGCCCATGGATTGGTAGGTTGAGGTGGTTAAAAAATAATAGAAACACTAGGAAAATGAAAGAAAAATCTATGGTATAGCGGCTACACTTAAGGGTATAACTTCTTCAAGTATAACCCGTTGACAAGGTCCTTGAGTGTGGATCCTTTAGGATGAGACAAAATGTAGGTGCCTTTGGTGAGGCAATGGAGAATGATATAGGGAACTCACCAAAGAGATTCAAATTTTCCATGGACTAGAGTGTTGTGTGTGATATCATAGGCCAATACAAGGTCTCCTTTGGTGAAGAATTGAAGGTTAAGGTGACAATTGAATATGGCCTTGGACCATTTCTTGGCCTCTTCATTGTTTTGTAGAGAGGATCGTCGGTCCTTGTTGAGAGATTCAAGAATGAGAAATCATTTCTGAATGGGAGTTGTATCTAGGAGGAGATTGATTGTAGTGCATAGATCAGGGGTTTCACATTCTATGGGGAGGATGGATTCCACCCCATGGACGATATGGGAATGCATGAAGTTGGTGGTAGTTTTAAATGTTGTGAAATTTGCCCATAAGGTTGAGAACAACATGTGATGCCAATTGGTCTTATGTTTATATGTCGTTTGATACAACATTGTTTTGAGGACTTTATTGACCACTTCTACTTTCCCATTAGACTGTGGGTAGTATGGGGATGTGGATTCATGAGTAAAGCCCAATTTGTGGGAGAGTTCAGTGAAAAATTCATTCTCAAAATTCTTTCCGTGGTTAGAGACTAGCTGAAGGGGAAATCCAAAGAAAGATATGATGTGATTGAAGAAGAAACGAGTATCCATGTCTTCTATATTGTTTAAAGTGGGCATGGCTTCGACCCATTTGGTAAAGTAGTCTACGAAGACCACAATATACTTGTGCCCATTGCTGGATGGGGGGTTGCAAGTCATGAAATCAATGCCCCACTTAAAGAAGGGGCTGACAGTGATGACTGGATGGAGAAGGGAAGGTGGTACTCAGGCTTTGTGTGCATATAAATGACACTTTTCAGATCATTTGACTGCATGGATGTAGTCATGGAATAGGGTGGGATAAAATTACTCAACACAAACTATTTTTTGTATAGTGGACATGCTAGAAAGGTGACCTCCACATGCTCCACTGTGACAATCATTGAGCACTTTATCTGCTTCTTCAATGGTGAGACATCTTCGGAGGATGGTTTCGATGCCCCTATGGTATAACACGTCTCCTGTGAGGAGATAACGTGAAGCTTGGTGATGAATGCGACGACGATCATCTTGGGAGAGGCGAGGGCCAATTTTTTGCATTTGAATATATACAAGGATATCTCCGTACCATGGATCATCAAATGAAATGAGGAAAAAATGTTCATCCAGGAAGTTTTTATTGACCAAAGGGTCAGATGAGTTGGAGGGTAAGTCGACCATGAGTTCTACTAAGACAAGGGATTTTTTTTCTTTTGGGACTAGTGAACTCTAGATCATATTCTTGGAGGATGATGATATAATGAGAGAATTTTCCATTGATATGGTGGTGGTTGAGTAGATAGTGCATAAGGTTAGAATCAACCACTACTATGGTAGTGCGAAGTAGGATGTAGTGACACAACTTCTGAACTGCGAGGACGACATTGAGGGAAATATTTTCCCCATAATTGTGTTTGAGAGGTGCCCCTAAGAGATTCTTTCTAATATAGTAGATGGCGTGTTCATGCTAGTAATTTACTACTTTTATAAGAACTCCAACAAATGAAACTTTAGAGGAAGACAAGTACATGATATAATCCTTATCATAGTCTGAGAGACTAATTAAGGGTGCTTTGTTGAGTTCTTCTTTGAGAGGGTTGAACACAACTTGGGCATGTTGGTTCCATTGGAATGGAACATCGTTTCAGAGAAAGCATAAGAAGCCATGGGAATGAATGGCATAGTTGGGAACAAAACATTGTAGGAAATTGACTTTGCCTTGGAGGATTTTCAATTGACGTAGGTTCTTGGGGGGAGAATCTCATTAATGGCCCATAACTTGAGAGGGTTGATGGTGATAGCTTGTTGGGAGACGATGAATCCCAATAGGTGGCATGTAGTGACGCAAAAGACACATTTAAGGGGGTTTAGTCGAATATGGTATCTTCAACAACATTCAAAGATGATCCGTAAATCCTTGATGTGTTGTGAGCCTTTTTGGAACGAGTGGTTAGATAATCCAAATAAGAAAGGATAATGTGAGGCAGGTCATGAAAGGCATATGTCATGGAGCATTGGAAGGTGGCTACATCATTTTTTATTCCAAAGGGCATGACTCAATATGAAAATGTTCCCAGGGGATTGTGAATGTATTTTTGTCTCGATCCGCATGGCATATTTGAATTTGGTTATAGCCAAAATTTTTTTCCATGAGTGAAAGGACTTCATGACCGGAACACACATCGATCACTTGGTCGATGAACGGGGTAGGGAAGTTGTCTTTGGGACAAGATTGATTGAGGTCGTGAAAACTAGTGCACACCTTAATAGTACCCTATTTTTTGTTAGGGACCGCAACATACCCCCGAAGGAGAGGAAGTGTTGGTTGAGGATATCACCGATCGACTGGAGTCCGAAAGGGAAGAAGAGGACGCATACGCAGCAGTGGTAATCCCATCTGCTGTGGGACAAAAAATAAAGGCATAGGACGCCATAGATATTACACTCCCTAATCTCCCAGTCATAATGATAACTATGGATTATATGTTGGGAAAGGTACCAAAACTTAGGTACGCAGACCTTGATGTGCATAATGCGAAAAAATTCCCAGAGTTGGCCGTAGAGACTTATTTAATAAAAACTGGGAAAATTGGACCCCTCGATAAACCAATAATGGATCCCACACAGTGGATAACCGGGCTATATAAATCTGACATTATGAACCTATTGGATATACCGCATTTTGGGCATGGTAAGAATGTCAGGCTCTATGTCAAACAACTAGTCACTCGTGTACATGGAGGCATCTTGTGGATGGATAGGCCAGTACCGATAGATGTGACACTGATTTCCAATATCACATGACTACCGATAGCTGGTGCACAACCAAAGGAATACTTGGATAACAAGGCACACGAGAAGGAAATAATAGAGCTAGTCAAAGCACAGTTTGGCACCAGTCAGAGCAATAGAGGCATCATACTCTAGGATATCAACGATAATGTGAAAAGGTTCACCAACAACCTCATGGCTTGCAAAATATTGAGGAAATTCCAAAAATAAGAAGCGCCAACAAGCGTTATTGCAGTAGCTGCGTAGTGAACGCAAGGACTAATGTTCAACTGGGCACCATACATGCTGAACTAGTTTTTGATAGATTGTATAGACACATGGGAAAATGGAATTGAGTTCCATTACTCCTCGCTGATCATTCTGATAACATTGAAAGGATGGTAGGAGCCAAAATTCTCAACGTTCTTGGATAGGATGGGGAAAATTTATGCGGCCAGATATGAGTCCCTCTGGTAGGCCAAGGATAACAAGACACACTAAGAAAACAACACAATTTTTGCAATGTTGCTGGAAGAGATACAACAACACACAAATAATACATGGCGCATATCTATGGAGGTGATACAGGAGACTGAAGGGATAGACAAGTTCAAGGCATCTCGACATCACTTGTGGATCCATGCCACAATATATCCAAAGAAGGCATTGCTAGAAATGCAGTATTGCATCACCAATGAAGAAGTGGACTGCATATTTAAAGACTAGCCTATGTAGTGGAAACTGCCAATAAAAAAAAAACAACAATGACATTCATGATGTAATCCTCCAGGCCTAAGGAAAAGGCTGAAGAAGGCTCTTCAACGAGAACAAACAACCCGACATATAATACTAGAGCAACTACAATAAGAAATCATCCAACCGGGAGCAACGCAATATCGAAATGACTAAGGAGAACAACAAAAGCAACAAGGAAAGGTAGCCAACCACATACCAGAAAGAAGGATACTTTAGAAGAAGGAGAAGAAAGGACCTAGGATACAACAAGTGCATCACAACCCTCACAAACAACAAGGAATACAATGTAGGAAAAAGAGGTGCGCAAGAAAAGGAAGTATGAAACAAAAGACCTAGTCATCACCCTGACAGAGGATGATGTGGATCTAGTCATGGAAAAATTCCAAGATAGGGGGGAAGAAGTGGTTCTCATTGTAGAGGCACAACACAAAGAGATAATTGCCAAGATCATACAAGTCCATGAGAATCTCCAACAATTACAGACATAGGCAGGACCACATGCCACAACGCAGCAAAAGGAAAAGACACAACGACCCCCTACGTAGAAAGAAGGAGAGGAAATAGTACAATTAATAGTCCAAGGTAGGGATACTTTTATAGTCATGCACCAAATGATCAGAATGAATTAGGAGACTACTCATAAAGCCATGGGGGACATGGAGAAATTTGAAGTTGTCATGGCACAAATACCCACCAAGGCACTCTACGGACTGCAGGCTAGTGTAATGCAAGAGGCACAATCTAGGGCCCGCATGGATGAAACCAACTTGGAGGAGGGTAGAGGAGTCGTTAAAATGCTACAAATCACATGCGAACAACTAATTTAAGAGAAATAGGAGGATAAAGGACACGCAGATAAACTGGAACAGGGATTAACAATGGTTTATGATCGCATCCCAAACAATGCGCAAACACCTGAGAGGAGTGCAGAGGAGAATATAAACATGATCCCACAAACAATTGAAAAATATAAGTAGGAAATTAAGGATCTCAAATAAAGTTTCAATCCTATGACTCCTCCCGAAGTCTGAGAACAGAGAGAACAACAATCTACACTCTAGATAGTTGACATGGAGAAAGAAGCAAGGGAAGTAGAAGAGTTGTTCGACAGAGCCGTGTAGATATGGACTATCCTGGAAGAAGGCGAGAAGGTACAACAATGGGACCAAGAAGATGAGACAATCAACGCTGCCATACAAGAGCTAAAGCAAAGGCATAAAAGAATGAGCATCATAGAGCGCTTGAAGGGCACTCAAGAAATGAAGACTTTGCATACAGAGTTGAAAAATGCACAGACAAAGAAACAAGAAAGACAAGCCAAATTGGAACCCTTCGAAGAACAAGAAACACAGATGATTGTGCAGTTTGAGGAAGAGAAAAAAAATATGGCATAGGCACATACAGAGGGGGCAACATTGATGTAGGAGGAGATAACAACATAGTCAGTGGAGGTGCTAACATGAAAAGCTATGCAGCTCAAGGAAAAAGGAAAGGAACTAGTAGAAAAGTTCCACAGTTTGGACACATCAATGCAAGGATCATGCACTACTTGAGTGGCTCAGGACGAGCCACATGTAAGTGTTGGGGGCCTGTTGGGTGCATGCTGATTTTTAGGAAAGATCTAGTTTCGGAGTAGTGCAACCGCTAGCAAGAAAGCAACATGTGGAAAAAGAAGGAAAAGCAACATGCCAGAGGAAAATCCACATGGAGAGGAGGCAGACAAGCCTAACCATATTAGGGTTAGGGTTTTTGAAAAAGGTTGTAACATATATAAGATTGTAAAATAGTATAAATAAGAACCCAAGAGGTCTAGGTTGGGGTTCTGTTCGGTTAAGTAAATGGAAAAATATTGTTGATAGTTGTTGATCTGTAGAAGAGTTGAGTAAGGTATATTTTGAGGGTTAGATATGTTAATCCCTAAATAGCAGCTCATTACCCCTTAATGGGGGAATATTACATTAGTAATGTTATTTTATTTATGTCGGCTTGATTCCATTAGTGGTAATTGTACCTCCTAGTCTCCTATATATACCAAGGAGACATTTTCGTTTGGAATCATCTTGTATTTGGACATTTATATGGGGTATAAGGAGGCTCCCCCCTCAAAGAGTCTTATTACCTGGAATTCTCCCTTTTTCAAGGCAAAGAGGTTTTTCTATTCTATATTGATATTTGGTTCTTAACATATGGTATCAGAGATCAAGGTCTTGGAGTTTCACTGCTACATATGAGACACCTTGGAATTTTCGCTATAAATTTTTTTCTACGATGTTTTAGAAGGAACCCTTTGGAGTGTATTTAGTAGACGGATCAAGGTACGTTGGGTTAAAATTTCATCTCCCGAGGCCTTATACTTTAGGAGATACATTGTGTGTAAGATAGGGTTATGGAATCATCCTGAATTGAGTCATTGCATAATTTTTGCTATAATTTTTTTTTTGTAACGTTTCAGACCTTGAAATCCTGAGAATATTCATCGAAATTATTAATTTATTTGTGATAAAATTTTCAGCTTCTGGGTCATCTTAGATTTGTAGATACACCCTATGGGAGATATGGTATTTGACTAGTCCTATTGACTAGTCTCAAGCAGGTGTTCCAGGTAAAACAATCATAAATTATTCCTAGAGTATCCAAATTGAGTGAGACTAGTTGCATTGGATAGTGGACTTTCTGTAGTATTTCTGGTACACGTTTCATAATTTTTCTATCAATTATTTGGTGCAGGTCATGCTATACAAGTGATATCTCCTGGAAAGGAAAACAATCAACAAGGTAGGGAAGTTACCATAAATTCCACTTGGCACATCCAATTTTGATTAGACCCATGGCATTGCAGAGAAGATATATCAAAGAACTACAAAAAAAAAAATTTCATACCCAGAAGGGCCGAAATTTTAGAGATACAATAAAATAAAGATTGTCTAGTAGAACCACCTCAAAATCAAGGTTTAAAGTGATACTTGGCCAACATGCCACCAAAAAAGGGAACTTCTACACCAAATAAGCCTCCAGACAGTCCTACTTGGACTCTTGATGAAGGTGAAGAAATGTGTAGGGACATAAATTATTTACAAAAATCGACAATAACAAAAGATGAACTACAAGGGATGATGGATTCAACATAAGCTAATTTGAAGGAAATAATGGATACTACGATGGATGATTTAAAAAGGGATATCATGGAAGGATTGAAAAATTTCCTAATAGAGATGACACCTGAAAGTGAAAATGTATCCCATGAAATTCATTATGAGGACACAAGGAAGATGAATCAAGAATTGAGAAACTCTATCTTTGGTTTGAATACCAACCACTTTCGTAAGATCGATATGAGGAAGTTTGGTGGAAAGTACCCAATCACATGGATACTTCAGATGGAGGAATTCTTTGATCTACATAATGTGCCACATAAACAAAAGGTACATATTGCTTCTTTATATTTAGAACCCAATCAATTTGTGTGGTATCGATGGCCTTGTTCTCGCAAATCACTCGTCACTTGGACAATTTTCACGGAAGAAATGATAGCACACTATGAGGATACAAGGAGCAATACCTTCTTTATCTAATTGATAAATCTCAAGAAAAAGGGTTCAATTATAGAGTACATTGAGAACTTCCAAAGATTGAATATAAAGGTAACAAATATTCCAGATGACCACTTTATTGATGTATTCATAGTAACTTTAAGGGATAACATTCAACACGAGGTTCGTCTTTGGGAACCCAAATCATTGGAGAATGCATTTAGGGCGACAAGAAATGTTGAAAGTAAAAATATGTCTATGGCTACTAGAAGGACCACTCCTAATATATATCTATAGAATAATGTTACTTCTTCTAAAACACCTCAACCTACAAGGTTGACACCTTAACAATTGGAGGAAAGAAAATCAAAAGGTTTATGCTTTAATTGTGACAACAAGTACAGTAAGGGACATAAGTGTGGTGAGAATAAATTATTCTACATAGATTGTGAAGAGG
>ML847503.1:24043-34628 GCA_009831015.1 Picea engelmannii | reverse complement strand
TTTTGTCTTGGTATCTACCTTTTCTTTCCCCTTGGAATTTAGCCACTTTGGACATAATTTTGGATAAAGTTTCCAACACTTCTCTTATGTGTGTCCATCTACATCGCAATGTTTTCAATGTCTATTAGGATCTCTCCTTTTCTTGGTTGTGTTTGTTATCTTCTTGTCTCTTTTCTTGTTGGTTTCTTCTTGGCCCGTGTGATGTTTTCTTTTCCCAGAGTCCAAATCAATGTAGAGAGCCTTCTTTCTTGTCTCATCTATGCTTTTCACACCATGAAGTTGCAAATTTCTTTGGATATGGCTGAAAATTTCTCCAAGTTACTTCATCACCACCCCTGGATTTTCCAAAGAGATGTCCAACATGATGGCCTACCTACTGAACTCAGAAGTGAATTCTTTCACTCCTTGCCCCTATTCTTGCCTAAGGTACTACCACTTCATGATGTGTTCCTCTTCATAGCCTATGGGATAGAATTGTGACTTGAGTAATTCCTTGAAGTCCTCCCACTTCATCACCATGGGCTTCTTTCCTATCCTCAGTGCATCCACATAACTCTCCCACCACAGCAAAGCATGTCTAATCATCTTCAAACAGGAAAATAATATATGTTGTGTTTCTTGGATTTGATAAATACTAAAGTAAACTTCCAACTGTTCAACCAGTTATCCAAGGCTTCAGCATTAGTTTTTCCATTAAACATGGGTATTCCTAGATTCACTTCTACTTTGAAAGGAACATTGGAAGATGAAGAAAAATTATTGTCATTACATGAGTTTCCAAGCATCTCATCTTTGGAACCTTCTGGGCCAACCTTGTGTTCTTCATGCTCAGCCTCTTCTAAGTTTTCTTCCTTACCCTTCATTACTATTAGTTATGTCACCAACTATGTTAATGTAGCAATGTTTTGCTCCAGGTAAGCCAATCTGTCCTCTGGGTCTTCCCTGCCATCTTATTTACAATGATGATATTCCATTGAAGGTGTTATGCTTCTCTATAGGGCTTGGAAGCAATGTTTGTCCACTATTTTGGTACTGGTTGCAGGTGTTTTCCATGTAGGTGTTCTCCAACCCTTCAAAACCTACTCCAATACCATATGATCCATGAAAAATAGGCATATGGATTGTCTATCTCACCAACACGAATACTTCTATGGAATAAAACAATTATAACCTCATCTCTTTGAATTACAAGAAATTCTCGACCAATCAAGCCACAAGTTGAATCGAAAAGATGCGGCAAGTCAGGTCGGAGGTAATGCAAGTTGACTAAGTCGAATTGATCCAAGTCATATTTACCCAAGTCATATTTACCCAAGTCGAATTTACCCATGTTGGGTCAACTAAGGGATGTCTGTTGATCTATTGAGGAAGGGAACTCGACCAAAAACATGGGCATGGAGAAGCTTGGTGGAACAAATCAACCAAACTTTCCAAACGACTATCTAGAGGGAGAATTTACTCTCCAACAGCCAATACACATATTGGGGTGAATTTACCTCTGCACGGTAATTTTAAAATGTTTGGGGGGGCGATTTTGGAACCCCGTAATCAATAAAAACGTCCAAGGGTGATTTCTACATCCCACAGCAAGAATAAAAATATCCAAGAGTCTAAAAATTCAGTCGGGTAAGATAAAATTCACCCAGGTAATTTTAAATTCACCCAGGAAACAAAAGAATGCTATGTACAACCAGTGGGGAAAAGAAAAATTCTCAACAATGATAAATTACATGCACGAGTGCTATAGGATAAAAATTTGCTTCAACAACGTATGCATAGAGCACTGCAACTCATAACAAAATGACCCAGACAACAAAATGCATTAACTCACAGTTATCAAAATTTAAATGGGTTTAATGTATTATGCTCGGGAGAAAATTACAAAGGGGTGAGCTATACATGGAATTTGTCTATGTTACTCATGGTAAAGAACAAAACTACAGATGTCATGGCTCAGAGACACCTTCGCGTAGAGTGAACAGGAACATTAACTCCTTCATCCACTCAACCTCAAGTAGGCTATCCTCTTCGAGCTTCAATTTTTTCTATTGACCTTCCCTCTTTCTCCTTGCATCTCCCTTCATTTTCCTCTTCATTGTTTCTCTCATTACTTTTATTGGGCTACTCTTGGAAGTCCAACAATCAAAATTGTTTGTTTCACCTTCCCATTATGTCGGAAGACCAAAATAAATAAAATAAAACAAAAAGGTGTTTATTTACAACATTTACAAACATTTTCCAAGATCCAATTCTGATCATCTCCACCAAGGAAGGGCCTCTGAAATTCAAGATTCTACCTCTTCTTATCATTAGATTTTTTTTAAGTTCAGTGGTTACTAGGCCAGTATATCAAAGATGTAATCAACATAGATAATTTAGGAATCAATATGGGGAGAGCTCCAAATTTTTCTTTATTAGTTTAGAATTATGTACATGTTGTGAGCCATTTTTTAAGACCTTGTATGATCATTGCTTGCCTCGACATAGCCTTTTTTAATACAAATACAATTCAATTTTGTTTTAAAATAAAAAATAAAATAAAATAATTCCATTCAAAAACTACAATGATACTAGTAGCCTCAATTTGAGTCTGGATTTATTTAGCCAAACTTATATTTTTCAAGACCTCACAAGGATGTATAGAATAATCAAACTAGCAAATGATATAGATAAAAAAAATTACTCAAGGGAAATACATAGTTTTTGCAATTATATTAAGAAAGTGGCCACTGAAATCTAAGTAATATGAATGACAATTTATGCAATTAGAAAGGATGTGATTTAGTTTCAAATTATAAAATATTCACCCACACATTACTTTAACCTCTTCGAATGTATTCAAATTATCAACTAGCACCATTAGATCTTCAAGAATGCATCAAAATAGCATGACTAATAGTCTAGACTAATATCAAAATAATCAAAGCCCTAGCATACCTCTTGTTTCCTCCTCTATGTCTATCCATATTCTCACTTAAATAGTAAATTGGAGGACAAAAAATAGTTACTAACTATTTTGAATATAAATAATAAATAAATGTGATGCACTAGGGTTTTGAAACTGGAAGGTCAAATAATAGCATTACCAAAGGTTCAAGACTTGGGGTGAAATCAAGTGACGGAAGGGGGGGCACCATCTAATGCAACCACTTAAACACTTAGCTCAAATGAGATGTGATTACTCGAAGATAAATTAACCTCCTTCTAGATTCCATGAAATTGCACCTTATCACTATGACGAATACACCTTATAACTCCCTTTCATGAAATCATCAAATAAAAGAAATTATAATTTTATAATAAGCTATTAAATAAAGATAAAACTTATGATAAGTTAGGAGCAATAAGACACCCTCAGTTTCTGACATTTAATGACTACAAAAAAAAAATGAGTTTCAAAAAAATTTACTATCTCTCATAAATCCTTTTAGCTAAACTATTTATGATCCATCCTACCGATCACAATCCAAATGAAAATGCATCCTATCAAAATAAACACAACCCAAAATTATTTCAATGGGTTTACTAATACCCAAGAGGAAAATATCGTTCCCATGCAGAGTATTCATATCCATAGAGAATGATAAAAATTCATCACCAAATTTCTTCTCAAACCAGTCGAAACTTATTTCAAATTCATCCAAGATTTGAGAGAGGGGAATATCCTCTTCTTGAAATTCTATAAGAACATACTTCCATGCATGTGTTTAGAAAGGGTCATAATTTCTCTTGGGTTTTGGGCAACCTTCTCCTAGTAAACTCATACTTCAAACATCACAAAGATGGAAACAAGCAATGATAATCAATCAACCAAAATCCCATTCAAAACTCCAACTCAACGAGACCTACACTAAGTCAAATCATGCATAGAAATCAACCAATTAGTCATGATTGTTAACCATATATCATGCTAAAACAAATACCATGAAACAATAAGCTAACAAAGGTTATAAAGAAAAATAGAGTTAAAGGCTGGATAAAGAAAAAGAAAACTTTGTTGGCTAAGCAAGTTAAATTATGTAATTGAACATATCTCCTACCAACAATTAAAACTTTGTTGAATTAAATTGTGCTAACCATCCAAGTTGTAACTCTATCTAACATAACCAAGAGAAATCAAGATGCCTTAACAAATATCACATACATGGTTATGATAGCCAAGTTAATTCGTTAAGAAAAGATAGGCTAAAAAAATCAAAATATTGCTCATGATGCTCTCAAAATAGAACAATTGTGCACATTAGAATAGTTGCAATAATGATCAAACTTCAATAACGTGTAGCAAGATCAAATACAACACATAAGCATAATCAAATATATATCAAATTAGAATAGTTGCAATAATGATCAAGAAACGATAGGCTAAAAAAATCAAAATATTGCTCATGATGCTCTCAAAATAGAACAATTGTGCATATTAGAATAGTTCCAATAATGATCAAACTTCAACAACATGTAGCAAGATCAAATGCAATACACAAGAAAAATAGAGCTGAAAGGTTGGATAAAGAAAAACAAAACTTTATTGGCTAAGCAAGTTAAATTATGTAATTGAACATATCTCCTAACAACGATAAAAAAATTGTTGAATTAAATCATGCTAACCATCCAATTTGTAAATATATCTAACATATGCAAGAGAAATCGAGATTCCTTAACAAATATCACATATATGGGTATGCTAGCCAAGTTAATTCCTTAAGAAAAGATAGCCTAAAAAAATTAAAATATCGGTCATGAAGTTCTCAAAATAGAACAATGTTGCACATTAGAATAGGTGCAATAATGATCAAACTTCAACAACATGTAGCAATATCAAATACAATACACAAGCATAATCAAATCCCTCATTCCACCAACTATGCAATCTACCATTTGAAACATTAATAGTAGGGAGAGAGGTAATAAAAATGAAATGGCTTAACCTTCCAAAGCAGTATGGGAGCTTATAAAAAACATACTAAGCATGCCACACATAAAAACTAGGTGCATGCATATCTTAAACATCTATAGGGATTGAATCAATAGAAACAAAGTTACAACCTAACTATCACTTCAAACAACAATCAAAAAGCTAGGTAGAAACATAACAAATTCCAAAAATTCCTAAGAGATATATCCAAGTAAGGAGTCGTCCCCAATACTCAACATCTGACCATGTAATAACCAAAATGGGTAGTTAAATGATTCTTGATTAAACCAAAATGGGAAGCTAAATGATTCTTGATTAAACTAAAATGATAAGCAACATTCTCTTCATCAAACTGAGGTCAGTACTCCAATGTTTTCCAAATCACAACTACAATGAAAGAAAGGAAAAACTAGGGCCCAATAATGCATGTGCCACCCATTAAAAAATTCATGAGAATGCCCAATAGATTGTCTAAAATCAAGTGCAATAAACCAAAACTAGCAGGCCCAAAAAACTTAAAATCGAGGGCAAGGGGATCCATTATTACTAAAGCACAGTAATAGCCTGTGAACACCAACAATATGCCAACAAGAGAAATCAAAACAAGCCACAAGTAGACCACAATGGTTATCATATAACAAGTGACCTTATCAACATCAAATAGATATTAGAGTTACCAAGCAACAACCTAAATAGAATAGGCCATAGTTGATCAAGGGGGTACCAATTTGACTCAAATAGTGCCATTTCAATAAGTTATTGCAAAACCCAAAAAAAATAATGATATAGGGTTAAATAAATTCATGCAAGGCACATAAAACCTCCTATAAAATCGAGTATTTGGGCATGTTTTTCACTTATGGCATCCTGATTTAGCCAACTCAAAAAACAAACAACCCAAACTTTCAAGACAAGTTGAAATAAACATCCTTAATTCTTATTAATAGTGCATAGACATCAAAGGGGAGGTCGCAGTAGTCTAGAAGGCATGTTGAAGCAAAGGCCAAAAGTTATTTATCTTTAGAACACAAGGCAAGAACACAAGCTACAAACCAATTCAAACCAAACAAGAAATGCAACCACGTATCATAATTAAAGTAGAGACATAAAAAGGATGTGCACGAAAACATAACAAAAGTGATCAAGACATAGGGTGGTGACCATAGAACTGAATAATTTTAATAATTCTATATTAAAAACAATAATTTAAGGAAGACCCAAAAGTTGGAAAACCAAACAATGCTTATAATTCCAATGTAATGAGACAAATAAATACTCAATGCAACTTTTAGTACCAATGTATAGAGAAAAAACAATAACCAAGTAATCTCAAGGTCAAATAAAGATTTCACTAAGCAACTAGAGCACATATTGTTGGATTACTGAGAGGGGGGGTGAATCAATAATAAAGAAATTTAATCATTTTTAACCATATAATCCAAGTGTTATATCAATGTAGAATTATCATCCAATAACTGTAGAGTAAATAAGCAATGAACAAATGAATAATCATACACATACACAGTACACCAGTGTTTTATGTGGAAACCCAAATCGGAAGAAAACCATGGAATGTTTTTTCTTATATGTCTTGAAGAATTACATTCATTGGAAGCACCAACTTCCTTTGTTTTCCAGCTACAACTGGAAGGAGGCTCCAACCCCCTAGTTTCTCAAGCTACAACCTGAGGGAAGCTCCAACTCCCCAATTCTCTTGCTGCAACCAAAAGGAGGCTACAACCCCCTATGTTCTCCGGATACAACCGAAAGTTGGCTACAACCAACTGTCCTTGCCTCGTCCTACCACCCTGAAGTAGAAGTAGAATGATTGAATCATTGTCACACTATCACTATGAGATATACCATTGTAAACCTGTACCAATAAATCTGAACCATGCATCAACCTGTACCTCAACCTGTAATCAACTTGTACCATAAACAAGTGCATCAACCATGCACCAACCTGTACCAAATAACCTGTAATCAACTTGTACCATAAAAAAGTGCATCCAACCATGTATCAAGTATGTACCAATCATGTGTCAACTACTCATCAACTATGACTCATCAATATGTACCGACAACATCAGCTATACACCTCATGTATGTGCCAACTCATCAACTACGTGTCTCAACCATGTACTAAACATGTACCTCAACCAAAAGCCCTCATCAATTTCATCATACAAATATGATTTGTAGTCTATAATATACCTGGTATATATTATCACATTCCTACAAACCTTCTTTAACTTTAAGAACAAGAGACTAGCATTTTCATCAAACTTTTCTTTAGTCTCACATGCCTAGTTTTGGATTAGTCAACAACTCTAACTTGAAGTAATCATAAATGTGTACCTGTAATGTATAAAGATCTAAAACTGATACACAATTTTCTTCAGTGTGTTTTATGTAATTCCTCCAAGTGTCACTACTTGGAACCTCTCAGAAAAGGAGTTATAGCAAAAATGGCATACCTTGCTAAATTCTGGATTATTCTAGAGATTGCCCTTATAGAGCGTACCCCGCACGGAATATTTTTTGAAATGATATAAAACTTTTAAAAAACATACTAAAGACTGCACCCTAACCAACACATTTAGTTTCACTAAATTTGGATCTGTTATGAATAAGTTATGACGTTTTTACCCGAAACACCTATTTTTGACTAGTTTCGGGACTAGCCACAAACCCTATTTTCCACGGAGTGTAAATCCAAAAATACAATGACCCACAAGCTGCATTTTTTACCACATATACTTGGATATGTTTTCTCACTTGAAAATAAATTTCACTATCTGAGTCATTATATAAAAAAAATTATAGCAAAAATGGTGAGATGACCTGTAAATAACATACCTTAGAAAGAACCATCAAAAGAATTTATCCTTCCTTGCATTTTGGCCTTCTTTTCTTCACCTTCCCTTAGAATTTAGGCTTATATGTCCTTGGTTACCTCAGACACCTACAAATATTCAATATTCTCAAGTGTTTTTAAAATGAAAGAGTCTTGCCTCTTATTTATACTCTCCAAGTAGCTTCCTTAAAAACATATTCTAGGTCACTTGGCCCTACTTTCCTTATTTCAGGGTTAACCCACTTCTAATTTCTCCATTAAATTTATTATTAAAATAATTTATTTTGTATTCACTTTGAATTATAATACACTCATTACTTCACTTTATTATTTATCTTTTAAAATATCTTAAACCACTTTGACTACTTTGACCTTTTGGGGCTTCTAGATGACATATGAGGGTCCTCCAACTTCGTAAGGCCATAACTCTCAAACCGTGAGGAGTTATGATCCGGATTATTTTCGGCACGAAATGAGATCGGAGATATAATAAAGAAATGCACAGAGATATCACAGATATTCAATAATATAACAGAAATGTATTAGAGATGCAACCATAAGCACAGATATACAATAATACACGATTTCTATTAATGAAAGAAATGTACAGAGACTATAAAAATAAAGAGTGAAAGGCTGGCTAGAATGGTGACAGCTTATCTCTGAGAAGAGATGTGACGGTTACTCGCATTTGTAAGAAGATGATTACAATGAGGCTCTGAAGGCATTTTTACAATAAGCATGAATTCCAAAAACCCTAGACATCCAAAAACATAACCCTAGGAGATGAAGCACTAAAAGTCATGTGGGCCCCGTTTGGGTAAGTGGGTACATCAACTTCCCGGGGTCGTAAATTTTGCATACGATCTTCGTTTTAGGCGTGTGATAGATCGTTGGAAAGGTATTGTCGAGGAGATTCATTTTGGGGGCTCAATCATACCTTCAGCTATAATTGAGAACCTAAATCTTGAAAAACCTTCATTTGGGCCCTCAAAATGGCCCCAGAAATTAAAAACTGCTAAAAATAGTAAATTGTCAAAATTGCCAAAAAAATTATTTTGAGCTAGCTGAAAAAGGTGGGTGGCCACTGATATCCACCTGGATCAATCCTCCCTCCTTAGGAAGCAATGGTCTCCATTGCGTTGAGTTCCCAGGGGAGAAGGAAAAGCGTTTGTTGAATCTGCATCTTGGTGAGTTGCTTGCCTTGCTGGAGACATCGCACTGCTCAGTTTGTGGAAGGCTGTCATGAACCTGTTGAGGCTAAGGTTGTTCAATAATTTGGGCTACATGAGAGAATGGTGTGCAGAATGAATCTTTGCGCTTTGTTGCAACCTTGTCGACCTGCTTCTGTTGGATAGAAGGTGCTTGGGGCAAGGTTGTAGTGGTTCCAATGTCCTTTTGTTCCCCTTTTGAACAGATTGTGAAGAAGCTGAATTTTGCAGTATGAGATACTGCCTTGGGGCACTTTTTTGGTGGAACAATAGTCGTAACTACCTCTAGTATTCTATAGAGATGACCCTCCAAAGTAACAATGACACTGCGGGATCGAGACTCATAAACAGCATGGCACTTCCACATATATGGTTGGCCCAAGACAACATCACAGACATCCAGTGGGGAAACATCACATAATACCTCATCCTTGAAGGGTTGGATACCGTATGACAATCGACATTGTTGGCTAACATGAAGATCTCGTTCATGGCGAAGCCACCCAATGTTGTATGGTTGTGGGTGTGGTGTTGTTGACAATCCCAACTATTTGACGACCTCTACTGAGATGAGGTTCTTCTGGCTTCCACTGTCAACAATAAAATGCAGTGGGATCCCCTTTGTTAATATTATGGTAGCTACGGGAGGTATTTACCCCCACGTGTGAACCTGACGAGAATAGAAGACTCCAGGAAGCAAGAGAAACCCTAATGAGTTGGCTAATAACCCTAGAAGCCTTGTCGGCTCAAGAAGAAAATTTATATTAGGCTATTAGCCTCCAAGAGAAGAAGTTGGCCAGAAATTATAATAATATACTGAATAGACACATATCCAGAAGGAGAATTTGGCCCCAGCAAAACTGGCAGAACCACTATAAATACAGGGCGCCAGTTCTCATTTGTCACATCTCAGAATTGCAATTCTGTAGTTTGGTGCGCACTGCATTTGCAGTTTGGTGCACAGGTTTGGAGGAAGAGTTGGTGCAGCTGCAGCAGCAGCAAGATCTCAGTTTTGGCTTGAATATATCTTGGATAGGGTTTGGAACATCTGATCAGTCTTTTGTGATGCGCTATCCTTGGGGATTGATGTGCTACTCTTTGTTTAGCTATCTAGCCTAGGGTTTGCTTCCGGAGGAATTCTCAGGTCAAGGTTAAGGTGCTCGGAGGGAGGCTTCGTCCTGTGGTTGGGTGACGAGGGTATCGTCAATGGTAAAACGAGCACACCATATTCTATATTCTAACAGGTTATGGGCCCACACCCCTTCAATCAGCCTAAAACACTGGAAGGAAAGATAGCCGCTAGATATTGAGCTCATTGAGGAACTGCCGCTAGGGTTACTAGTAGGAGCAGCTTCCAAAAGCACTGCAGCTAGGGTTACCAGCAGAAGCAATTGCAGAAACCCTAAACCTCTTATTGAGGAACCTTAAGTGACGAAATTGACCTAATCTCCGGATAGATCAATGCGCCCTAGCCCAGCGCATCTCCTGGTACTCTCAGAAGGCCAAGACGTGAAGTTTGGATTTTCGGTCAAATCTAGGGTTTGACCAAGTCAAGCAAGCCATGATGAATTCTATGAAGTCTGAGAACAAGCTAGATGGAGCCTC
>ML847503.1:7053-20212 GCA_009831015.1 Picea engelmannii | reverse complement strand
TGAGTGAAAGATTGGCCCAGATGATACAGTTTTTATCATAACATTGTTTCTATGCAGGATGCTCTCAGATGTTTGTTATGAAGACTATATGACAGTAGATGAGGACTATTGTAGTGAATGTGTCTCACTGCTTGCAACTATACATTGTTGATCAAGTACTTGTGTATTACTTGATGTGGTAGTTAACCACTAGATTGTAGTTGTGTACTACTATGAATAGACACAGGTGTGTTATATCCTTGTTCTAAGTGCCTTGAAGACTATCAGCAAATTATTGGAGATGATCATTCAGATGAATGATGAACATAGATTTTCCAGACGAAAAATAGTTCAGAGCTTTTACTCCTCTTGTATCACTCCATGGTGAGAGTGACTTATCCAGCATCATATCTAACTACTCAAATGAAGTATGGTTTCGAGAGATAATGCCGCTGATGGTGATGGTGATGCTCATGATCTAGTCATGAAATAGTCTAGATGACTATATTGATGCTACCGGGTAAATGGTATGTTTTGTGCTCAAGTCCATTACCTGTAAATACCTCTCTAGCTAGGAGGGAGTGTTAATATTATGGTAGTTGCAGGAGGTATTTACCCCCACGTGTGAACCTGACGAGAATAGAAGACTTTGGGAAACAAGAGAAACCCTAATGAGTTGGCTAATAACCCTAGAAGCCTTGTCAGCTCAAGAAGAAAATTTATATTAGGCTATTAGCCTCCAAGAGAAGAAGTCGGCCAGAAATTATAATAATATATTGAATAGACACATATCCAGAAGGAGAAGTCAGCCCCAGCAAAACTGGCAGAACCACTATAAATACAGGGCACCAGTTCTCATTTGTCACATCTCAAAATTGCAATTCTGCAGTTTGGTGCGCAGGTTTGGAGGAAGAGCTGGTGCAGCTGCAGCAGCAAGATCTCAGTTTTGGCTTGAATATCTCTTGGCTAGGGTTTGGAACATCTGATCAGTCTTTTGTGATGCGCTATCCTTAGGGATTGATGCGCTACTCTTTGTTTAGCTATCTATCCTAGGGTTTGCTTCCGGAGGAATTCTCAGGTCAAGGTTAAGGTGCTCGGAGGGAGGCTTCAGCCTGTGGTTGGGTGACGAGGGTATCGTCAATGGTAAAATGAGCACACCATCTTCTATATTCTAACACCCTTCACCCACATCTGTGAATGAAAAAGGTGCTCCCCCTTTTCAGGATCTGTTGGTTCTTCTGGTTGAATTGTTGTGGTCACGACAATAGCAGTGGGGTCTGCGTTAATGATTTTTCCTTTACCAGTATTTTCATAATCTGATTCTGAATCAAGGTTTAGCTCCTTGTCTTTGATCTCGGCCACCAATGACTGTTTTGAGCGACATTCATCGATGTTGTGCCAGGGTATTTTGTGGAAATCGCACCATTTTCCAATGTCCTTCTTTGTCTTCCTGTGACCCTTCTTTTCATGTGTCTTGGACTGGTTTTCAGGAGACTGTTTGTTAGGGTTGTCTTTGTCATACTTTGGTTGTTGTGTATTTATAGATCTGAAATCTCGTTTGTTCTAGTGCTTAAATTTCTTCTCAATTTTAACAGCATATTGATAAGCAGCACCGAGTGATGAGATGTCCAGAAAATCCATTTCAGTCTGGATGTATCTCTGTAGAGCCCCACGGTATTTCAAAACCAAATGTCACTCGAAATCTTTGATACCCAGCTTGGTGCGCAAGGTATGGAAGGTATTGGTGAACTCTGGAACTGCTTGGTCCCTCTCTTGCTGTAGTGTGGTCCATCTCATGTACTGGTCCTCATAGTTTCCAACAGGGTAATACTGTTCCTTTACCGCATCCACAAAAAAATACCAAGTGGGATCAACCCCATATATTTCAGACTCCTCTATGGAATTTTGCTCTCAATAAGTTTCCCACCAATGTTTGACATGGGGGAGAGCTTTAAGGAGTGCGAAGGTGATATTTTCTTTGTCAAAAAATTTGTGAACAAATAAATAACCTTCTAGCAGATTTAACCATTTGTCTAGGGCTTATGCATCTATTTGTCCTTCAAATACAGGAATATCAAAATTAACTTGTACCTTGAAAGGCGAGGTGCCTCCAAAGTGGTCGCTTGATGAAGATGTGTCTGATGCTATCGGCAGGCGTTTAAGGATGTGGGCAAAATTCTCTATCATTTCGTCCCTCTGTCGTGTGAGAGCTTGCTCAAGCAACAGATTGATAGGATCATCTTCTCCGTCATTTTTCTTTTCTTCCTCCATTGAGGGTTTCTTGGGTGTGGAAGAGCGATTGTCTTCAAGAGAGACAAGCTCAAGACCCAACTTGCTATACTCGGACCTTGTCGGGGACATGCACTGAAAAAATGATTAAGAGCAACCTGCTCTAATACCACTGATCCAGATTCTTTTCGACACGAAATGAGATCGGAGATATAATAAAGAAATGCACATAGATATCATAGATATTCAATAATATAACAGACATGTATCAGAGATGCAACCATAAGCACAGATATACAGTAATACACGATTTCTATTAATGAAAAAAATGTACAGAGACTGTAAAAATACAGAGTGAAAGACTCGCTAGAATGGTGGCAGCTTATCTCTGAGAAGAGATGTGACAGCTACTCGCATTCGCAAGAAGATGATNTGCCAAAAACCCTAGACATCCAAAAACCTAACCCTAAGAGACGAAGCACCAAAAGTCATGTGGGCCTCGTTTGGGTAAGTGGGTACATGAACTTCTCGGGGTCGTAACTTTTGCATACGATCTTCGTTTTAGGCGTGTGATAGCTCGTTGGAAAGGTATCATCAAGGAGATTCATTTTGGGGGCTCAATTTTGAATTTGGATATCTTTGAGAACCTAAATCTCTAAAAACCTTCATCTGGGCCCTCAAAATGGCCTCGGAAGTTAAAAACTGCTAAAAATAGTAAATTGCCAAAATTGCCAGAAAAATTGTTTTGAGCCAGCCAAAAAAGGTGGGTGGCCATCGATATCCACCTGGATCAAGTTATGTGATGTTCCACATACCACCATAAATGGAATGACATGTACTATCCATATAGAATAGTATTATCTGAAAAATGTATCATAACTCATACCGTTATCCATCAAACAAACTTGGGTCCATTACCTAAACCTGGGGTCTCCAACTTCTCATGGCGATAACTCTCTAACCGTGAGGAGTTATGTGACGTTCCACATACCATCGGAAATGGAATGACAATAACTATCTATCTAGGATAGTTTACCTGACAAATTCATTGTCCTTCATCTCATTATTCCACAATTAAGCATGGGTCATCTTACTCCGCAAAGCGTCTTCCCGTGACGAATTTCACCATAAGGGGACCACTTTGGAGTTCATCCATCTTTACTTCTTATCAACCATGCCAATACAATAATGAGTCATATTTACAGAAAAACAATCTTGTTTCCATTACCCAAACCTTTGTGTTGCGGGGCTTTCTTCAAGGGTTGACATCAATGACAACCAACCTTAATCAACACATACTAGCTTCAACATTGAACCATCGCATTATCCCAATAGACTAGTTCATGACCAAACCATTCAATCAAAATAAAAAGGGCCATTAGCCTACTTTAATCATTAGCCAATTCAATAATGAATGGTGAGCTCCCAACTCCAATAACAACACAAAAAATAGCAACAAAAATATAAACTCAAACTCTTAACACTAGGGTGTTATCAACAGTCACCAATAACACAAAAAGCACAATAACAAAGGGGGAAATGAAGGATCAGGTGTGTTCATTCCCTCCAAAACCATACAAAAATCCAAATAGAGAAAAAGGAAAGTGATAGAAGAGAATGAAAGAGTACAATCATGGGCAGTAGGGTAAGTGAAACACAATAGGTGGCCAATCACCATTAGATTAGACCTCAACATCCCATATCAAACTTGAGGAAAGGCATGCATGTAGGAACATTCAATACCTTGTGCACCCCAAATTACACATTATAACAACAAACCAAAGGAAATGACATCAAAACTTGGGCCATCATCATACCCATATATCAATCATTTCCAAAGTTCAAATCAGTCATATGATATATGCAAACAATGAGTACAACTTTGCTATGTTGGACCGCATAACACCATAACCCTACCACCATATGTCACCACGACCAAGGCGTAATCGCCAAGACCCTTATCAATTACATATTCAAATCAATAAGTATCAAAACATGCCACCCAATTCCTATGTGTTATGATATATCACCAACATTTAATAACCAAAACATGAAACAATACAAAGTAACATGGAGAGGCAATGTGTCATTCAAGACTCCAACTAATGGGAGTCCACCAAATATGTTGAGGAGAGATCATCCAAGAAAAGACATGAAACTTGACCACAACAATGGAGGGATTTGACATCAATTAAGGCCATGCATGAAGGATCTTAATTAAACCAAATCATAGGGATGGGATGCATCCACAAATCTACCAATTCCAAGGATAATCGTAGTCATGCAGTGGAAAAATCCATTGAAATCGAAATGTGTTATGCTAACTAACCAATTCCAAGGAAGAACCAAAACACATGGTAATAAAATACTCGAAACCTATGAATTTAACCATGTGTGAGTAATATGCAAGTGAATGAGGTGTTACAACCACAACCATGAGGTAATATCATTAATATAATACTCGTCAACTAATTGAAAGACAATGCAGAAAATGTAACATAAACTAAACATGTCAACATGCACATGATCACCATATGCTAAGCATGATAAATCAGAGATCAAAATTGTTGTACTTGTTTCCAATAACCAAATGATATTGCAATCATAACTACTAAAACAATGTGCCATCATACATTAAACCTTGAACCAAGATTGTGCCAAACACTGCTAGATTTTAAGTGCATGAGAAAATTAAACATAATCAACATATCATCATCTCATAACACATACAATAAGAGAAATAAACCATCATGTCAAACCATGCATAGTAGGAAATGTTTCTCTCTAAGAACTAGTGTTATCACCAATCATCTTAGTACACCATATTCCTCCCAAGCAACTACCTTTTTTTATTTTTAATTCAAACCTATCAAAGAAGAGGAACCATATGTCAAAGGAATGGAGGATGGTAGGTTCAAACAAGGTGAGGCTACAAAACATGGTTTAATTATAAATAAATTTGGGTTAGAAGTAGAAAGGCATTGTAATTCATTATCATTGAGCAAAAATAAAACAACACATGGAAACTCCACTGAGAGGGTTGGTTACAATCAAGCCAAAACTCAAAAAAATCTTGGTTTTTCAAATCATTAGCAAATGGAGATAAGAAATAGGTCAATCGGGAAAAATACTAAGAATCATCAACAATACTTTGTAACATTGTTGAAAGGGGCAATGAAACATTACAAGTACAATGCTAAAGCTCTATAAAGGGCATGAAGAAAGGGAAATATAAGATGATGTGGGAGCAATCTCCTTATAGTAATTGTTTGAGAATTCATACTCCACATGGAACAAGTATTGTTTGGGCCTAAATCAATAGGAAAATGTCTAACCCTCCATTATATACTATCATTAGAAATTAGTGATCAACTTGATTAGAAACTCAAAAAAAACTATTAATGAACAATTATGTTTTCCTAAGATCAGTAATAACATGAAAATCCTAACAAAAATCAAATAAAATAAAAATGAAGTGTTGAATATTGAAACAATACTACATCATGGGCAGAAAAATAATTCAAACATAGAACTACAAAGCATAAAATAGATGCATTAAAAAAAAGTAATGAAAAGAGAAGAAATAAAGAACAAGAAGAACTAAAAAAATCTACCTCTTTAATAAATAAATAAATATGTGTGTGCATGTGTGTAATGATTTCTATTTTTATGTATATCAGTTATCTAGTTCAACTAAATCAACATGATAGTATGGCTTCAGATTTGAGCCATTTACCATGTATGAAAACAATATTTCCTAGCCATCCTTCAACCTAAAGGCATTGTTTCCAAGAGATTAAGTGATCGTGTATGTTCTAATTGAAATATTTTAGAATTTAGTATGAGCCATTTACCATGTATGAAAACAATATTTCCTAGTCATCCTTCAACCTAAAGGCATTGTTTCCAAGAGATTAAGTAATTGTGTATGTTCTAAATGAAATATTTTAGAATTTAGTATGCTTAGACTTATCAAAATGAACAAAAACTCATACCAAGACACACTACCCAACACGCAAGGGTTTAAGCTTTATCATCTTATCAAAGTGTTTTAACAGTGATGTGACCCCAAGGGGGGCATATATGAGATTAAATGTATATGTAATAAGGGTCATCCTAATAAAGGCTTCACAAGTGCAATGAGTGAGAATAGGTATATATAGAGGTCAATATAGTCATTATTGGATTATGAACATATAATTTGGTTATGTGGTTGTACTTGGGTTACTGGGAGGAGGTTCTCCTATTCTTTAAGAAGTTATTGTGTAACTCATCTCTATTATCTCTTTGAGAGTTGTGTTGGATGCTCACATCTTGTGTAAATTGTGTGTACTCTAGTTTATTATGATATTTTAAGGATTGATACATAACATTTATAGGCCTTTCAACTTTTATTGTTGTTATGATGACATGTTGCAAAGGTTTTTTATGGGGACTTACAAGGATGTGCAAGTGTGATGTGTTTATAAGAAGTGGATTGTGGAGGGGTGTGAAGATGGATTTAAGTACAATAAGTATGGTTTAGGAAATTTATTATATTGGGAAGATCTTTTTTTGTTTAAATGGATTTTTTGGTTGAGTTTTTCATTTTACATCTGAAATCCTCTTTAATGAAAATAATTTTAATAGTGATTTGAGATCTATGCTTAGATAGTTGTTTTTAATTGTGAGTTAAGATTTATGCTTAGATAATTGTGTAGGAATGTTTTTTTTAAGCATTCATAGTTTTTGTAGGTGCTTTTAGTATTTACAATAGCTATCTCAAATGAATCATATTGAATCATAGTCAACCTATATTGTACTGAAAAGCGATAAATGCATGTTTTTCGTGACTAGTGTAGCTATGTTAAAGTTGTAGAAATCCCATCAAATTCCCATAATGTATATATGAGAATTCACTCATTTGTAATTCATATTACTTTGTATTTGGTTGATGACTTGCCTTGACTACTTATGCTTTGATACAACTTCTAAATAATGGTGACTCTTTTTTAATTCATACTCTGCATAATCTATGTTTTGTTGTGTATAAAACTTAATAATTGTCATTTTATACAACTTTAAATGTGTATAGTCCCAAAGATATGCTATTTTAGTGGTTCAATAATGGATTTATCGAAGGTGTTAGGTATTCAAAGTTTTTTCAACAATCAAGGTGTTAGGTATTCAAAGTTTTTTCAACAATCAACTTGTAGGGATAATATAGTGAATTTATGATGGTTGCATGGTCATGGGTCAGTGTCTAGTTGTTTATGCAATACATCAAAATAATGTAAATTTACGTAGCCAATGATAATCATATATAATTCTATGTATATTTATACATTTTTCTAAATACAAAACTTTTCAATTGAATTTCATCCAAAATAAAAAATTTCCATAGACTAATTTATTATTATAATAATAACAAAATATTTATATTTTTTTTAAATATAAAACTTTTGATATAATTGATATAGTAGGTTCTCTTAACATTTTCACAATATAAATGATTACACATCTCAATTTTTATATAATGATTACTCCTCTTGGTAACACCATGAATTTCCATTTGGAATCATGTAAAATAAAGTATGAAAAATATTTGTTTATTTCTCTTAGTTAATTTAAATTACCATATACATATATATGGTATATCATGTTGTAAATACAATTTTCATATCCAAATATTTTAGTAAATTGAAGAAATATTTATATACTATTAAAAATATTTTCCAATATAGTTTTTTCTCTTATAGATGCTTCCTAATTGCTATGAGAGTTTGCTTTTACTTCAAACTTTAACACGTTGGTGTTGTAAACTAATTTTTGAGGTAATAACATGAAATTAATAGGTTGTCATTTAAGATGAATGTTATAAATGTGTTAATTATCAAATAGTATGACTTATATCGTTTGAAAAAAGAAACATTAAATATTACTTTATGAAGTAAATTTATGATTTATATTGTATTTCTTTCTATTTAATGTTTTATTAGTCTCTTCCGAAGGTGTAGAGGGATTATAGCTATCGATAATTCATTGACTTCATATTAGTTTGTCCTTTGACTAAAAATATTTGCATAATCTCTATTGTTGGAATTAGAAAACTAAAAACATTATTTTTATATAATAAAAAATACCATATATGTCGTGATCTAATTGGATAACAGATCGGAGGTCTTATTGACAACTTCTCTATTCCCAATGTTTTATATGTTAGCATATCCAAAGTTTTTGATCATCTACAGTCTTTCTGAATTTTTACTATTTTTATTAAAATGTTTAGATATTCAAAGTTTTGAGCATCGAGAGTCGGTTTTTTATTAGTTGACTTCATATTAGTTTTTCATTTGACTAAATGTTTTTTGCATAGTCTCTATTGTTCGAACTATTATTATTATTATTATTATTATTATTATTATTTATTGTTATTATTCAATACCTAGCATTTTTATTATTATGTACATAAATAGGCCTCCCACACTAAATTCTTTCTTAAATGTTTACACGATGCGAGGCCCTTTGACGGTCCTGACAGCCTTAAATGTTTACCTGATAGGCCTGACAACCTTAAATGTTTACTTAACATGCATGTTACAATACATTTTCCTCCGATTTTTTTTATACAATGTTGTCTGCAGTGAATATGGGAAATATTGTTCTTCAACGGCATTATTGGTTCATTGGTTGATGCTTGCTTGTTGGTCCGGTGGATGTTGATTATTTTTGTTTGATTCAACTTTGAAAATTTGAGGTCCTGTAGCTTCACTTGGACCTCTTGGTGTTTGTTCACTGGTTTGTTGTTTTCATGTTGCTCTTGTTTGCTTCAACTTTGCAAGGTTGAGGTCCTGCGTCCGCAGTTGGACCTGTTGTTGCAGTTTGCACGATTGGGATTCTTCAACCACGATTGGAACTGCACTTCTGTCATTCAGCATTGATGGGTGGGTTTCAGTTCCTTGTTTACCTTCCTATTCGTTGTTTGTTGTTTGTTATTTCCAGTTTGCAAGTAAAAAATTTCAATATTGGGAATGCCTGAGTCAAAATCCTCTTGTGGAACATATTTGTATGTGAGTACTATGAACAAAGTGTAAGTTTTAAACCTATGAAGTACAACAATGTATATAGATTCTTAAGAAAAACAGATATTAATCAATGGCTCATTCACATAGTACACAGAGATTTATACCGGAAACCCTATGTTGATTAAGGTTGGTTGTCATTGATGTCAACCCTTGAAGAAAGCCATGCAGCACAAAGGTTTGGGTAATGGACCCAATATTGTTTGATGTAAATATGACTCATTATTGTCTTGTCATGGTTGATAAGAAGTAAATATGGATGAACTCCAAAGTGGTCCCCTTATGTTGAAAGCCCTCACGGGAAGACGCTTTGCGAAGTAAGAGAACCCATGCTTAATTGTGGAATAATGAGATGAAGGACAATGAATTTATCAGGTAAACTATTCTAGATGGATAGTAGTTTTCATTCCATTTCTGTTGGTATGTGGAATGTCACATAACTCCTCACGGTTAGAGATTTATGGCCGTGAGAAGTTGGAGACCCCAGGTTTGGGTAATGGACCCAAGTTTGTTTGATGGATAACGTTATGCATTATGATATATTTTAAGATAATACTATTCTATATGGATAGTATATGTCATTCCATTTATGGTGGTATGTGGAACGTCACATCACTCCTCACAGTTTGAGAGTTATGGCCTTACGAAGTTGGAGGACCCTCATATGTCATCTAGAAGCCCCAAAAGGTCAAAGTAGTCAAAGTGATTTAAGAGATTCTAAAAGGTAAATAATAAAGTGAAGTAATGAGTGTATTATAATTCAAAGTGAATACAAAATAAATTATTTCAATAATAAATTTAATGGAGAAATTAGAAGTGGGTTAACCCTAAAATAAGGAAAGTGGGGCCAAGTGACCTAGAAGATGTTTTTAAGGAAGCTACTTGGAGAGTATAAATAAGAGGCAAGTCTCTCTCATTTTAATCACAATTGAGCATATTGAACATATATAGGTGTCTGAGGTAACCAAGGATATCTAAGCCGAAATTATGAGGGAAGGTGAAGAAAAGAAGGCCGAAATGCAAGGAAGGATAAATTGTTTTGATGGTGTTTTTTAAGGTATGTTATTTACAGGTCATCTCACCATTTTCTCTATAACATTTTTTCTATAATGATTCAGACCGTGAAATTGTTATGCCATTGAGAAAAAATATCCAAGTATCTCTGGTAAAATATTCATCTGTGGGTCATTGTATTTTTGGAGTTACACTTCATGGAAAATAGGGTTTGTGGCTAGTTCTGAAACTAGTCAAAAACATGTGTTTCGAGTACAAACGTCATAACTTCTTAATAACAGATCCAAATTCAGTGAAACCAATTGTGTTGGTTAGGGTACAGTCTTTAGTATTCTTTGTAATAGTTTCAGATCAATTCAACAAATATTATGTGCAGGGAACGCTCTACAAGGTCGCTCTCTAGAATAAGACAGAATTCAGCAAGGTATGTCATTTTTGCTATAACTCCTTTTCTGAGAGGTTCCAAGTAGTGACACCTGGAGAAATTGCATAAAACACACTGAATAAAATTGTGTATCAGTTTCAGATATTTATACATTACAGGTACAAAGTTATGATTACTTCAAGTTAGGGTTGTTGATTAATCTAAAACTAGGCATGTGAGACTAAAGAAAAGTTTGATAAAAATGCTAGTATCTTGTTGTTGAAGTTAAGAAAGGTTTGCAGGAATGTGATCATATACACCAGGTCTATTATAGAGCTACAAATCAGATTTAGATGATGAAATTGATGAGGGTTTTTGGTTGAGGTACATGTTGAGTACATGGTTGAGACAGTAGTTGATGAGTTGGCACATACATGAGGTGTATAGTTGATGATGTTGGTACATATTGATGAGTCATAGTGTATGAGTAGTTGACACATGATTGGTACATACTTGGTACATGGTTGGATGCACTTGTTTATGGTACAGGTTGATTACAGGTTATTTGGTACTGGTTGGTGCATGGTTGATGCACTTGTTTATGGTACAGGTTGATTACAGGTTCAGTACAGGTTGATGCATGGTTCATATTTATTGGTATAGGTTTACAGCGGTATATCTCACAGTGACAGGCTGACAGTGGTTCCATCATTCTACTTCTACTTCAGGGTGGCAGGACGGGGCAAGGACAGGTGGTTGTATCCACCTTCTGGTTGTAGTCGGAGAACATAGGGCATTGTAGCCTCCTTCTGGTTGTAGCCAGAGAATTGGGGACTTGGAGCTTCCCTCACGTTGTAGCTTGAGAAACTAGGGGGTTGGAGCCTCCTTCCAGTTGCAGTGGGAAAACAAAGGAAGTTGGTGCTTCCAATGAATGTAATTCTTCAAGACATATAAGAAAAAGCATTATGTGGTTTTCTCCCGATTTGGGTTTCCACGTAAAACACTGGTGTATTGTGTATGTGTATGTTTGTTCATTTTTTCATTGCTTATTTACTTTGCAGTTATTGGATGATAATGCTTCATTGATAAAACACTTGGATTATATGGTTAAAAATGATTAAATTTCTCTATTATTGATTCACCCCCCCTCTTAGTAATCCAACAATTGGTATCAGAGCAGGTTCCTTCAGAAATCAGTTTAACCACTGAAAGGTAGATCATGGAGAGTACAAACTCATATAAAAATGGAATACCATAGTTTGATGGACAGAAATATGCTTTTTGGAGCATAAGGATGAGGAAATATATACAGGCACAGGCATTTCAAGTTTGGCAATCAATTGTAGATGGATACACAGCACCAGCAATTCCACCAACAAATGACAAAGCAGTAAAACTCGGTGAGAATAATTCCAAAGCTACAAATGCACTTTTGAATGGTCTCAGTAATACTATATTCACCAAAGTTGCACATTGTAAATCCACTAAAGAGATTTGGGACAAGCTTCAAAATATTTATGAAGGAGATACAAAATTCAAAGAAGCAAAGCTTCAGACTTACAGAGGTCAGTTCGAACAACTAAAAATGAAGAAAGATGAAGATATCGCAGCCTACTTCTTACGAGTCGATGAAATAGTGAATGCAATCATAGGATTGGGAGAAGAAATTGAAGAATTTGTAATTGTTCAAAAGATACTAAGATATCTTCCTATGAGATTCAACCCTAAGATATCAGCAGTAGAAGAAAGATCAGATCTGGACTCAATAAGCATGGACGAACTGCATGGAATCTTCACAGCATATGAAATGAGAACTGAGCAGGAAAATCCAGATGTAAAAGAAGCAGCCTTCAAGGCATCCAAAAGATCAAAGAAAAAGAAAAAGGAACAAGAAGAATATAGCAACAACAGTGATGCCTTAGAAGATGATGAAGAAGTGGCCAACTTTGTCAAAAGACTGAACAATGGAACCAACGGTAGGTATAGAGGTAAGTTCCCTTTAATTTTTTTTTAATTGTGATTGTATTGGTCATTTTGCTAATAAATGTCCTCATAAGAAAAAGAGAAATGATGAAGGTTACTCAAAAGGAAAACACACATATAAAGGCAAAAGAACTACAAAGAAATTTTTCAAGAAAAGCTTATACACCAAAGAAGACGTCTCATCATCAGATGAAGATGAAGTCAATGACAATGAGACATGAAGAGTTATATTCATGGCAGTAAAAGACTCTGACAAAGAAGACTCTGAAGAAGAATATGATGAAGCCGAAGAAGAATGTGAAGAAGTCAAAGAAGAAATTGAAGAGGCAGAAGTTGACTATCGAGAAGAATTAATGTGTGCCATAGAAGTTATCAAAAGAGAAAAGAAGAAAAACAAGAAATTACAAGCAGAACTAGACAAGAAAAAGGACACTCGAGAACCAGAAAAAATGATCACAAAATTAAAGGTTCAAATAGAAGAAGATAAAAAAATTGAAGAAGCACTCAAAGAACAACTAGAATAAAAGGA
>ML847502.1:25679-41281 GCA_009831015.1 Picea engelmannii | reverse complement strand
TGAAGAATTGGATTATCATTTGCATAATAATCTCTTGTATCATCTTGGCAAGTTGTGTATTCCGCAGGGAGAAAGAATCAACATCATAAGAGAAGCACATTCTTCTCTTATTGTTGGTCATTTTGGTGTTGGCAAGACAGTGGGAAATTTGCAGAGGTATTGCTATTGGCCTAAGATGAACGAAAGTGTTTCGCGATATGTATGGGGATGTTCGTTGTGTGTAACAAGTAAACCAAGTAATCAAAAGTTGGGTTTGTACACTCCACTTCCAGTTCCTTCTCGCCCTTGGGAAAGTATTTCCATGGATTTTGTTGGTGGTTCGAGAAAGGGTCATGATTATCTTTATGTTGTGGTTGATCATTTTAGCAAGATGTGTATTTTGATGCCTTGTACTAAGCAGGTAACAGCAGAACAAATGGAACAGTTGTTCTTTCAAAATGTTTGGGTGCATTTTGGATTGCCCAAGTCCATCATTTTTTATCGGGATTCTCGATTTGTTGGAAGTTTTTGGTCGAGTTTGTGGGCACTCATGGACACCAAGTTGAAAAAGAGCATAGCTTTTCATCCGCAGACAGATGTTCAGACAGAGGTGGTGAATCGTACAGTGGTACATCTTCTTCGTGCATATTGCAGCAAGCATCCTAAGCTTTGGGATGAACATTTACACTATGTTCAACATGCGTACAATCGAGCTAAGCACTCTTCTATGCAAACGTCACCATTTGAGACATGTTTTGGCTATTTTCCCAAGTCACCTTTAGATTTCATCTTTGGGAAAGATATTGCTGTTGATGGGCAGTATGATATTGATTGGGCAGAGAAGTTCATCGAACAAATTCAGTCGATACATCAGGTGGTGCAAGAGCAGTTGGAGAAGAGTCAGGCCAAGTACAAAGCGAGACATGACAAGCATCGAGTTGATCACAGTTTCGAAGTTGGTGATGAAGTGTGGCTTTACATCAGCAAGGAGAAGCTTAAAGGAGAAGGAAGACACCATACTTGACAGGAGGATGCGAACTTCAAAGCGAGGAAATGTGGAGTATTTGCGAGTTGGTCTTAAAGGGACGAATCCAAGCAAGGCCAAGTGGATTGAGGTTGGCAGGGTGAGGGGACTATACCCTCATCTTCACATAGACTGAGATAGTCTTTTGGAGGTCCAAAAGCTTCCCAATGGGGAGGTGTGATCAGGGGATCAAATTTTGCTCAATTTTCAAAGTGCTCGGAATGAGACGAAAACAGTGCCATTGCGTCTGTCTCGTTTTCCTGATTCCGGCAGTATATTTACTTTCACAAACGGAGTCCGTATGGAGGAGATATCGCGATCTGACTACCAAGCCAAACAGGTAAAAATTTGGGATGCTGACTGTACCTGTCCGTACAGTCCGTACGGCCACGTGGAGGGCCGTACCATCATGATGATGTGGCAGTATGATGACGTGGTGCATATTGGTTGGATGTTCGTTGGCCAGTAACATGATGACACATGTCCGTTTGGGCGAATAATGTGAGGACACGTGGCCCAATCTGAGGGCGCCACGTGTCGCTCATTCGTTGGTTATTATTTTCATATGTAAAAGTTTGTGGGAGTCTGCGGGGTTCGACCCCCGGACCTCCCCTCTTGTAAATCCTTTGTAACACTCCGCTAGCCAACTTTCCATCACATGTTCCTTGTTTGAAAGGCGGGAAACATTGTATTTAAATTTGCATTTGTGTTATGTTGGAAAGGGGGGTCGGGTCGGGGCTTAGCCCCGAACCGTGGCTATATGCAAACATATATATGACCGTAGCATATATTAAAACCCGAATATATATGGCACGCATTCCATTTATATGGTATTGCATTGCAATGTTTTTGTAATGTATTTATTATGTGTTGCGTGGGGTTTGAAACCACGACCCGCGTGTTTAAATTGGCGCGGATTTTTCAACGGAAGTTTGTACGGTTTGAACAGTTAAACTCCTTTTGCGCCCAGCCTTTGGTCTTATGGCCATGTGCCCAGTGCCGAGGCGGTTAGGGGCTGGAGGCGCCCTAACCATTCTACGGTTTGTACCGGTGCGCGGTTGCGTACGAGTCTTGGTTTTTACGCTTTAAAGAGCGTGTGTGCTAGGTTTGAAGCACAAGGGTGCGAATTGTAGAACCAGAGACAACATAGTTGAAGGGGAAGACTTCAAGAAGGCTATCTTCTTCATTTTTCGACCGTTTCAGGTGCCGAAAGAGCCCAGACAGGGGTTTTGGGACGCTACGGAGCCATTGGAGCAGTCATTTTGTCATTTTGAGCACTGTAAGGCATGTTTTTGAGCACTTTGAGCAATTTAATAATAATAATCTATTGGAAGCTAGACCAGGAGATGTAACCTAGAGTGGGGTGAACTCCTTTATCAAGTTGTTGTGTTTATGTCTGATGTTCAATGATTTATGATGTTGTCTATGTGTATTTTCTACACAAGTAATCCTTAATTATGTGTTGCAAATTGATCCAGTTGCTTTAAACACATAAACATTCCACTTGCAATTATTATTCAAGTTTCAAGTCTTCTTCATTTTTAGATCACGTATGTTGCAGGATTTATCTTGGATACCCTATTTCCGACTTTAAATATTTTAATGTTTATCTTCTGATGTTTTCAATTAAGAAATTCTTAAATGCTTCTTAGTTGAATTTATCTTTCTCATCTTTTCTTTTGTCCAACATTTAAGCTATTAAAGATCCAGTGAGTATATTATCTCACCCTGTGGAAGTATTCCTTTACGTTTATGGTTTGTATCTCATGTTTATTATAACACAGACCCCATAGACCAATGGAGGTGTAGACTGTCTCAACCAATTAAAAATACACTTTGACAACAAAACCTACCTATTTCTTTACCTAGCCTAATATCTAAGTTTAAAACATAGCTAAATCATATAGAGAGATCCCTCTCTGAAGCTGGAAGGGATAGATCTCAGCTTTAAAAGTGGTTGGATAAAGTTACCTTTGTAGATTTCTTATGTCTTAACCTCTAGGAAATTTACCAAGTGCTAACAGAGGGTATACCCACGATTATGTGTGGGAGCTTGCACCAGGGTGTAAGCTCGTTAAGCAAGTCGTCAACGTAAATTTTCTACCCGCTCTATCTCATCCCCTTCGTACATTTTTCTTGCGACGTTGGATTTCATCACCAACTAGTGTGTTCATTGTAAGAAGGTTTTGTTTGCTTGTTTGCTTCCTAGATTTTTATCATGTGTTGTTTGTTTTCCCTAGCAGAATCTAGGTTGGATCTGTTTTTAATGGTGTCAGTTCCTGAAATGACCAATGAAGGAACCCCTTTTCCAAGGGAACCTTTTGTTTTTCCTTCTTACGGAAACATTGGTCCTCCTCACATCGCTAATTTAAGCCTTTCAGGTCTCACAATTGGATTACCAGTATGGTTTTTTTCCACTCAAGTAATCTCAAATGCAGTTAGTGATTCGGTTGTAAGAACTTCCCCCCAAGAACATCAACCTCATGTTGATCCTTCACCTTCTTCACCAATAAGATCTCCTTCGCCTTCTTCACTTGCAAGGTCTTCTTCCATTTCATCTTCTTCGTTGAGTGAAAGATACGAAGCTAGTAACCTGGTGGATAAGAAGAAGAAGAATAAGAAGAAAAAAAATAAGCAAGGGTCCAAACTTCCAACCACTGTCGGACATGTTGGAAAACAACCAATTACTGATAATCGTACTGGAAGTGTTGATGATGCCAAGATCACCCAAACAACCCGTAAGCCCAAATACTCTTGCAGGCTTTGTAAGGGTAGCCATATTCTTAAGGATTTCCCTGGTCTATCCAAGGTTATAGAAGCATGGTCTACACGCCCTCGCCAACCCATGTCGTCATGCTCTGAACAACATGTTTATGTCCCGTCAACTAGTAAGGATACCAATGGGAAGAAGAAAATTAGAGTCAAGTTCATGTGTCGGTTATGTGGAGTGATTCATCAAACTCACCTTTCCTCCCATATGAACGAATCCTCGAAATTACTGGAAGACATGATTGTTTCCTAGCCTCAACTTCCAACTGCTTGTTGCAAGCTTACTCCCGACCCACCTATAGTTGATGGAATGATCAATCGATTTTGTTGGCCCTTGACCAAGTTTTGGGAGATCCTTGGTCAGGTTGACCTATTTTGGGACTTCAACAACCTGTCGAAGATGGAGTGCAAGATGAAGTAGAGATCACAGAATCTCAGCCCCTTTTTGGGTCCTTTTGGGGATTTGGGAATATGTAATGGGTATGGGATGTTAGCCCATGGGTTTTACCCATGATTAGGCCTATTTTGTATGTACAAATAGAAGGATAGGCAATGTAAGAAGGGAGTGTGTGCAAGTTGGCTAAGTCTTAAGAGTTGGATCTGTGTGATCAAGGATTGTAAGGCTTCGTGCATACTATGTGAGACTTACAGAGCTAAGTGAAAGTCATTGTAGCAAGACTGTGGAAGGCTTTGTGAAGATCTTTTGTCCTATGTGAAGTAGGGTTTTCGAGGCTCTGTGCATGCAACCCATTGAAGAAGCTAATAAAGAAGAAGAGTTGGTGGATGTAACCCCAGGGTGGGGGTGAACCACATAAATATTGTGTTATTATGCTATGTGCAATGTTCTGATGTATTTATGTGTTATATGCTAAGTGTTGTATAAATATATATAGGTAGATCTATTGATTCTTGATGCTTATGATGAATTTGGATGTTATATCTAACATAGATGGACGTGCTTAGTGCTTGAACCTACTAGATATGATCTATTTATTTATGCTAAGTGTTTAATCACCTTACATCAAGGTGAATGTTGTGATGCTTTGTTTTATCTGCGAAGTAGACATTGGGTAAATAATGATGAACTAATAGTGTTAAGTGATCTATTAAGTATTATAATCACAGATCTGTGTCCCAGCTAAGGTTGCAGACACTTGAGTCCTACAACCACCCCTACCTCTACCTCGGGTGAGACTTCATCTGCTTCGTAGGTATTGCCGAAAGGCCCGGTAGTTAGTGTTTTGTTGGTGTGTTGTTGTAGCGTTGAACCCTGGGTCTGCCCCTATGCCAACAAATGGTTCCATTGTTGGGACCTGAAACTGTGATTATTGGGAACTGAAGAGAAGTTATGTGCATAGATTTGTTGCTTAAGTGTGCAGTACCGGACCTGAAACTGTGATTGTTGGGAACTAAAGAGAATTTATGTGCATAGATCTACTGCTGAAGTGCGTAGTATCGGACCTGAAACTGTGATTGTTGGGAACTGAGAGAGAAGAAGATTTGTGCAAAGATTTGACCTAAGATTGTGAAAGCTTCGTGCGTAGATCTATTGTCCCGATACGGAACATTCTACTTGACCTGAGGAGATCTATACCAAGAAAAGAGGTCAGATATGAACAAAAGGGTAAGATCTGCAAGCTCTGTGCTCTGATACAGGTAAGAATAGTGAAAATTTATAGATCTGAAGGCTTTGTGCTTTGTAGAAGTAAGATTAGTGGAAATTTTTGTTTCAAAAGTATGAATCTAGGTATGTTTGATAGATTCTATCCTAGCTTGAAAACTAGGGTATTAATAGATGAAATAAGATTTGATATGAATAGATTTGATATGAATAGCGAAAGATATGTTATACCCCTGCATAGAAAGAATGTTTGGACTAACAATTGGATGCAGGATTCTAGAAAGAATTTTTTGCAGGTTAACTCCTATGAACCTAGAACGTAGTACATGAAAGGATGGAGATCACTTAAATGAAAGAGAGGATTAACCCTCTATTACATTTGCAGAAGACCAAGACATATTGCTAAGGAATGCCCTTGGAAAATACCTAGTTGTCTTTGTTGTAAAGCTATGGACCATGAGGTGTTGGATCGCCCTAGAATGATTTCTAAGATGGAAGGAATGAATCTGAATAAAGAAAACCCTAAGGTAGATCCAAAAATAGCAGAACCTCAGAAAGAATCAGAGAAAGTATTGCTACAAATAAACGAAACCCTGAATGACCACCGACATGTCAAATTATCGAAGATCTTCAAAGAAAAATAATCTGTTGAAGCAAGAATAGGAGACTTCAATGTTGACTGTGTTTTGGATGAGGAAACACAAGTGAATATTATGACAGAAGGCACTTGGGCACTTTTAGGAAAGCCTGCTATGATTCCTTCATTAGGAGTAATAGGGTTATTCAGAGGAAGGTTGATAAACCTATGTAGAAGACTCGTTCAAATACTTATGACTGCTAATGGAACTTCGGTAGAAGAAGATTTTGAGATTATTAAATTTATCGAGGACAATGCCCCATTTACCATGTTATTAGGAAAACCTTGGATTGACAGAGATCGAGTTAGAAATAGGAAGAAGAAGAAGTTTTGGAGCAGAAGAAGAAAGAATTGAAAGATTTCATGACTAGAAGGATCACACACTTGATCGAAGAACAACAGAATAGATCGAAGCTATATAAAACTAGAGACTTGGATGTCAAAGTTGCAAGAACACTAGAGGATCCAAAGAATATTGAAGTACCTATCCCAGACAAAGAAAAAGTATTATCCAGGAACCCTAGGGAAGAATATCAACAGCACAAAGTGACTAGGTCAAAAGAAGACAAAAATCAGAATGGAAAAAGGAATACTGAGACGAAGCTCACTGGAAAGAAGGCTATAAATTTAAGTAAGAAGAGAGCCAAGATCGATAAGTTGCAGAAGGCTCTAGAGGGAACCTCAGAGAAGGAAAAATTGCAAAATTGGAGCTTCGCCAAGATATCAGAACAACAACACATGACACTTTTCCATGATGAAGCAATATAGTCGTTGGGGACATTATAACCATTAGATCAATGCTATGAACGGAAATAAAGCCATTTATGGCCAGCCAGCTCGCCATCCGACCGTTGGGACCACGCCATAACGGATATAACCGAGTTAATGAAGGCCTCATACCCATTGCAAGCAACCCGTTGTCGAGTTACCTATTTATCCCACCGTGCCATGCACCAAGAACACTTTTTCCAATTGAGAATTTGAACCCGCAGAATAAGTTGAGTTTATAAAGTGATCATCATGCTTCTACTCTCTATCTCATTATTGTGTCTAAGATACCCCCCGAACCTGAGATTGTTAACCCCAAGCATGTATGTCGGATGAGTTGAGCACTACAAAAAAAGTTGTTGAGGAAGTTTTGATCGACCTCATGACTGAAAGAGTCATGTCGATATCTATAGGTATACAAGCATCATCCACGAGAGGACTGCCAAACTCTCCATCGATTGCTCACGGAGCAGGACCATTCCGGTCATCTAATGAGAAGCGAACTAATCATAGGGATGATTTAGCGAATGCTAAACTGATCCCGACTATCTTACCCACCTATATACTACCTTTGAGCAGTTTTGTAAACCACGACAGAGTACCTAGATATTTCGAGTACGCATTGGTCACTTCGTACCTCCCGAAGGGGATACGTGCAGTACAAGCAGACCAAGATAATATCGTAGTGTTGAAGTTTAGTGAATTCAACCTCGAAGATCGCAAAGTCTACAACATGTTTACCCCACGTAAGTATCTGACTAGAACAAAAGGGAAAAATTCAAAGGTAATTCCCCAAGCATAGACCCATAACCTCGTGCAGTCCACCCTACTCAACATCATGAAAATTCCCCACTTCGGAAGACACCAAGAGGTAAATGCATGTGTCAAGTTGTTGTTTTCTTGTTACCATGGTGAATATTTGTGGCTAAACCGTTGTATCACAGTTGATCCAACCTTGATCAATCGGATCACGGGTTTGAGTATGCAAGGACCCGACCCACAGGATTTCTATCCTGGAAAATCCATGGACCGGGATCTCGCACAAAGGATAAATGACACTTATGGTGACATCGAGAAGGGCGTACGAGGCTACAAGGTAGCCTCTATTCAAAATGGCGCAGTGCACCTTGCATGCCAGATGATTGCAGGGAAGTTAGTACGCAAGAACCGACCCACCCAAGTGACTGGTTTTGTAGTCAACCTCGCAGGGAAATGCACGGAGGGCCTACAAATGAATTAGGTGAAGTACCTGGTGAACCAATTGGAACTTGACTACAAAGACGCACAAGATCAAGGATATGAATTCCATTTCAACTAGCTCTTTATCCTAATCGCTTTCATTTCCTGGGAGATGTCGGATGGTGCGACCTTCCTGGACATCAAGCCTTTCAAATCATTGGCCATGAAGTTCAGTATATTGTGGTACTCAAGTGACATGAATAAGCAATGGTAGTTAAATGATGTGTTCCATACATACTACAATCAACTGAAGATAGCCATACAGTCTAAGCCTCGCATGATTTTGAACACTATACATTGATTTAGGCCTTTGATGAAGTTCAGTGCTGATCGACATTTCATTTATATCACAGCGCAAGCAGACGAGCACAAGAAACAACTTCAATCCTACTATAAGCTGATTGAGGAGGACTTAGATGAGATTACTAAGGAATGGTCTACTGACCTCCTTATTTGAGCAGACCATGCGGAGATATCCGACATCGACATCCCAGAAGCTACGCAAGACACACCCAGACCTAGCAAAACAAAGAAGACTGACAAAGTACAATATTTAAGCAGTGCCTCGGTGAATAATGCTTCCATGTCACCAGAGAAAGGATGTGATGGCAAAGAGATAGATGGCACAGAAGCTAAACAAAGGAAAGGAGAAGTAACACCACCCAGAGATGAGGAGGACCCCTCGAAGAAAAGGAAGGTTTCCCCCCCGAAACCTTCCTCCCGGAAGAGATCAAAAGCCCCTATAACTAAGATGCAGACCGTTCTCACCTCTTATGATTTCAATTTCATCATAGCAACCTTGAACGATGATTCGTTGAAGATAGAAGAGAAGCACAAAGATAAGTAGGAGGAGATGTACAATAGAATTGAGGTCAAACTCCAAGGGGTGCAGTAGGCACTATAGTCCAATCGCGCAGTCTCCACTACGCCTCTGCCACTAGGAACTTCGAAATCGGGAGATGAGCCATCCCAACTCCATTGGCTTGATGATACATTCAAAGCTCGCCTTCGACAAGAACAAGAGGAAACAACACAAGCCACTCAAGATTTGGTACAAGTACAGGGAGTACTTGTAGAATGGCGTTGAGCTACCAAATAGGAAAAGAGTGCTCTCCAAGTGAAGCTCGATGAAGAAAAGGCACAGTTGTAGCAAGGCAAGGAATAGTTTCTTGTCGCTCACTACGCTCTGTGACTTTCATAGAAATAAAGGCAGAGGATCAATTCACGAAGCAAGTAGTGCAACTTGAAGAAGTGATCCAGCAGCTGCAGCAATGCATCACAGACCTAGAACTACACACTGTGCCCGAGACCCCACAGGAGGTAAAAGACCAAAGAGAAGAAATTGTCAGGAGCATAGTTGAACAACTCAAGGCTTTTACCCTGGAATGTAAGAAGATCACTGATCGAAGTGCCCAGACATATGAGAAACTTACCAAGAACCCATAGTTGCAGGTACTGGAGTCACAACTCCATGAAGAGAAGCAGCACGTAGAAACACTACAGGCGCAGTTGAAGTCCCTGTCAGCTGTGGAAACAATGAAGCACTTCCAAGAGAAACACACTACACATTAGCAAATCCATATTATCCAGAGAATATTTATGGAGATAACTCAGAAACTCCAACCTATGCAAGATAAGGCCTATCAGTTGTTTACAAAGGTAGAAGGCCAAGGAGTAGAGCTAGAGTAGGTTGTCACGACAGCAAAACATCGTCTAGAGGGACCTATCAATGATCCAGTCATCCACGAGTTCGCTAAAAAGAAGGTCATATCACAGCAGCAGGTCGAAGCAACTCGAGCCAAGCTCAAGGAATTTGAAGCAAAACTAGTCAGACTAGAGTGACTCAGGACGAGTCACATGTGAGTGTTGGGGGAATGTTGGCCCTTAACCAAGTTTTGGGAGATCCTTGGTCAGGTTGACCTAGTTTGGGACTTCGACAGCCTGTCAAAGATGGAGCGCAAGACGAAGTAGAGATCGCGGGATCTCAGCCCCTTTTTGGGTCCTTTTTGGGATTTGGGAATATGTAATGGATATGGGATGTTAGCCCATGGGTTTTACCCATGATTAGGCCTATTTTGTATGTATAAATAGAAGGATAGGCAATGTAAGAAGGGAGTGTGTGCAAGTTGGCTAAGTGCTAAGATTTGGATCTGTGTGATCAAGGATTGTAAGGCTTCATACATATTGTGTGAGACTTATAGAGCTAAGTGCAAGTCATTGTAGCAAGACTATAGAAGGATTTGTGTTGGAACACAAGGAAGAAGGATCTAGCGAGCTGCGCAGATCTTTTTTCCTATGCGGAGTAAGGTTTTTGAGGCTCTGTGCATGTAACCCATTGAGGATCTTTTATCCTCTATTGCTTGGCAAGCTTTGGGTTATCCTCATCTTGTGTCGGTTACCCAGCTTGTGCTGGTTAGGAGTCCTTCATCAATTTCCTGTAACTTTGGGAGGGAAAACTGTCTTTATTGATGTTATGGTAGTCCAAGACCCCTTGGATTTCGATTTACTCCTTGGCCGAGATTATGTCTATCCCATGAAAGCTCTTGTGTCCACTCTTTTTCGTGTGATATATTTCCCTCACGATGGAAGAATTGTGGCTATTGATAAACTTTCATGCATTGGTCCTGACTTGATTACCAACCCAATGAGATCCCTAAATGGTTCTTATATGAAGATGGTATCGCCCCCGCCACAGGTCAATTATGTGGTGTTATCTCCCATGCCTTTAGTTTTCAATGAAGATGACTTAGATTCGACAATTGACATGGTGATCTCTTTGGAAGGATCTTTAAACCATGATATCCTTACCCCTGACACGACCTTCGACATGTGTTCCTTCCAAAGCATTGTTCTTCCATCCAGTGAATATCTCTTGGAAGCCATGATCGATTTCTGTCCCTTGAAATGGTTTCCTTCCAGAGCATTATCCTCTTGAAAGTCATGATCATGAAGAGGTCACGAGCATAGTTTCTCTTCTCTATGGCAAGATCGTTAAAAAATGAAACAAAAGCTAGGAGCATATTTTTCCTCTCTGTAGCGAGCTCGTTAAAAAATGAAACAGAGGTCATGAGCAAAGTTCTTTTCTTGTGTCAAGCTCATTAAAAAAATAAAACAATCACCTTTCCCATCAAGTCGAGTCTTTCGTTAGGTCTCGTATTTGAACCTTCATTACAGAAATCGGTGACAACCTCAAAGTCAGTGAATGAATTGAAGCTTGGGGGGCCATGTCTCCAGCATTTGATTATCATTCTGCAGTTATGCCACTAGATTTTCAAGTTGGGGGCAGAGTACCAACCATCCATGGGTATCCCAACCTTTGGAATTTACGTTAGGAATTGACAAGCATAGTTTAATTTTTTTTTAAGCTTGTGTAAGAATGAAACCAATACTGAGATTAGTCTTTGTTCTTTCTCATGCTCGAAAAAATATGAGAATGTAACCGAGTAGACTTTTATCACTTTTTCAGACTCGTAAAGGATATACGAAAAATGAACCCCCTGGAGTCTCCTATAAGCTCTTTTCAGACTCTTTAAACATGAAAATATTGTCGAGTGATATTGCTTCCTTTCACACTCATTAAAAGGTTTGAAAGGGCGTCTTTTGAGTGGTAATTTATCTCTTTTTTGGCCTCGCAAGACTAAAATTACAAAAAATGACAACTTTGGAGTCACCTTTAAGTTTTTTTTCAAACTCTCTAAACATGAAAAATCACCGAGTTTACCTTCTTTGGACTCGTTAAAAAAATATACATTGAAGGGCCCATATGGGACCGAACCCTTACTTCTTCTAGTTTGTTAAACAAAGGAAGAGGAAATTGTCAAAGGTGAGTTATATCGAGCATGTGTTATCCTCCTTGAGCTCGTTAAATAAAAAAGAGGTACTCGTTTATCAGGATGGGGGAAAATTTTGAAGGAAGCAAGCCAAGCAGTTTTTGAAAACATCACAAATCACTCTTACGGTCTCCCTTGAACATGACACTTTGTCTTTGCATACATTTTAATCCGCTAAACCTCTGCACCAAACCAATCCTCTGAGTTTCTTTACTCCTTTGGGCCACCCGACGAAAGTCACAGTATCATGTTTTGGTCCATACCATGTTTCTGTTGTTGTGCCTCAGTGTTCAAGGGAAGTATCTGCCTCGAGAATCAACCATCACAAATTTCCTATTTCGATACCCGTGTCAGTCCATGTTCATTTGATCCACCAATTTACATCTCTGTGTCAGTTTCATGTCATTTATGGGGGATACGTCAAGGCCCTCCTTCAATAAGTCTCTTGTTGTTGACTTCAACACATTATCCAAGAACTAGACATAGAAACCAGTTAGTACCTTGGGACTTACATGCCTCAATGGAAGGTCTCCTCACTTCCGACAATGGGTTTACATCATTGACCTCTGATCGGATGATTCCACGGATGTTCGACTTCAACTCATTTATTCACATTCGCTGGAATGTACTAGGGTACCTTGGGAATCATTGACATCAATGGTGATTTCCCTCACACTTGTTAATGGTTTACCTCATTGACCGGTAATCAAGTGGTTTCTTCCATGTTTGACATCAGGACATCTATTCACATTGTTAGACTTGTACTACATCAAGATCGGTAAGAAGACCCTGGGTTGAGTGATCACTCTGATATGTACTTTGCCCAGGTTGTGACGAAGTTTCTCTTGAATATTGATACATATACTATCACATAGATCCACTTTGTATTGGTTTGTGGCTATGTCTTGTCATCTCTTAGATCCACTGTGTATTTTTTGTGGCTACGATCAATTAATTTCATGGAAGTATAGATCCACATTGTATCTTTGGTGGCTATACCTTTTTGTTAATATAATTATGGATATGCGGTGTATCTCATGATGACCATACCTTGAAAGTTTTTATCACTCAAGCATAGGTATGCCTTCTTTGGGTTTGAAACATATCATAACATTTGTCTGATGGTTGTATGCAGCTTCTACCAGGTTCTCTGAATCCATACCCTTGCTCAAAAAAGTCTACAAAGTACTTCAGTCATTAGTTTCCATCTTCTAACTTCGCACTTTGGGGGTCAAACTGTTACACATCAAAATTACTCATTTCAATGATGACCTATTGTCGTAATTACAAGTGTCGCAAATATCATATTTTCATCTTGCCTATGTTGTGTCTCGAACGACATCACGGGAACACTTGAAGACATCCTCAGAGATTGGTTAAAAGAAGGAGATGTCATTTGGCGAAGAGTACAAAGCTTTTTCCTTGAGAAAGACCACTTGAAAATCACTTTTTAAGGGCAATGCTCCCCTACCCACTAGCAGAGAGCACTAGCGCTCCTTGCCTTCCTTTGGGGGAGAGTTGCAATGCTCTGTACACCATTCTGGGGAAGCATTGTGTTGTTGAGGAAATCAAGGGAAGATCCCCCTTATCTCTGAAATTAGTTTGATTCGAATATGAGGTCAAGGTTGGATCTTAGGGAGGATCCACAACTGATGGAGAAATATCATCAACTTATCCCAAGAATCTCTAAGGTGGTTAGGCCTCTCTAGGCCTATATAAGGAGGCCTCCTCATGGTGAAGGGAGAGACATTGAAGGCATCAAACTTATGATCTTATAAGGGAGATAATCAGTAAAGCATAGTCATTTTGTTTGTGGATCATTTGAGAAAAGGGTTGGACAAGGAGAGTTGGAAGAGTTTGTTGACGCTTCATCAATGGTTTGTAAGTATCTCTTTTGAGTTCTCATTAATACATGTGCTTGGCCTGTTTCCTTCAAGATTGTGTATATTGTTAGCCTATGGATTACCTTTACCAATCACTAAGTCTAAATTGTCACCTATATTTGTATTATTCATTTAGGATATTAGTAATATATCATCAAGTGATGACTAATTATTTAGTTAAGATTACCTAGCCTAGTAATCATGCATGATTTTAGGATCTAGATAAAATCTCTCTATGAGGTGGCATCACCCATTGTACTATAAATATGTACCATTGGTGTGAATACATTGTGAGTTGGCTAGTGAGCCTTTTCTGCCATGTTGTTGTTCTTGTCTATATTTTATCAATTGGTATCAGAGCCTCTTATAGTTCTTAAGGGCCTGGTAATCTTAATATCCATCGTGAAAAGAGGATGAAATTACTAGAGCTCTTATGGTCTTAGTAGTTTCCATGGAAGGTGAAGTGTAGCAAGAGCCACTTATAGTTCTTAAGGCTGATAGTTTTTTCATTGGAGGTTACTTGCAATCAATGGTGCTAAGATGAACATGCAAAAAGAAGAGCAGTCAAACATAAGAGGAGCAGTAAGACAAGAATAATGATTTTGGTAAATTCTATCCATGCAATGTTTTTTTATTTTTTCTCCAAATAAATGAAATAACTTCTGTAAATTAGATTAAGGATTTAATTTTCAATCTGAAATCTACAATTGGAGGTGTATCGATGAGATGTTAAAGATATGGTGCATTCTAGTTCTTTGGTCTGGCACATCATGATAAAATCATTGACCGTAGAATGCTTGTAGAATTGTTGGCCTTGTTGAATTTCCACTTCATATGGTGCCTATAATCTCCAGATTGGCACTGCAGTTCTTCTGGATATGATTATACGGTTGTGCTTAAACCCACGACTTTGGATTGGCACTCCAAGAAAATTCTTTTTCAAGTCCTAATAATTAATGAAATCCTTGATAATCCATCCGCACCTGTTTTCTGAGCCAAAAAAAAATTTGTGGAGCCTGGTCTCTGAGATCCGATCAAGCCACATGATCAACACTCCCATCCAAGAAGCCACTGCACGGGTTATGTATTTCCAAAGATAGATCTCTGTGATCCAAACACCACACACATTTTCATGACGTTGGACGCTTCTTATTTGCGAGTATTCTTGTCGGTTCGGCTTTCTTTGTGAAATAAAATACACACCACGACTTTCATCTTGTTTGGAGAAGCTCTCAGATATGTATTTTCAAAACGCACAAAGATAATATTTGGATCTATCCACGCATGCATTTGGATATACTTCAATAGCTGCATTTGGTACCACAACCCCTGCATTCGAGTTTGCAACTGTGCCAACTTTCAGTAATCCTTTAAATCGCTGAGAAACAGAATGGATTGTTGCCTGCTCAAAGAGAGGTGGAAGATTTGATAATTTGTGGTGCAATATTTCAATAGAGAGCATGAGATTTGTCAACAATAAAGAATCTCGCAGAAGCGAAACAATATTTCCCATATCCGTTTGGATATTTATATAGAACTCTACGATTTTGTGCGTAGAATCTAGCTCATGTGTCAGTGTGTGCTTCAGATCGCTATGTATTTGGGTGGCAGTGTTAAAATCCAACAAGAACAGAGAACCACCTCTATTTGTGTTGCTTGTGTTGCTTGATCTGCTGCCAACCATGGATGGATCGTCCAACAAAAACGTTCATTGATCTACACTTTAGAGGTGTATTGAAATTCATTTCAGCATGTTGATAAGTAAATTTGAGTCTTGACTTCTGCAAACGTTTTTGAGCAAAGAAATTCGACCTATGTAAAATTGATTCAGGATTTGGCAAACAAATTCAAA
>ML847501.1:0-13263 GCA_009831015.1 Picea engelmannii | reverse complement strand
CGGAACGTCAATTTGTAGAAGGGGATCAGGTGTTTCTGCGACTGCAACCATATAAGAAAACTTCCCTCAAGGCCGAGCAGTGTCAGAAGCTAGCACCCAAATTTTATGGCCCTTACACAGTTCTAAAGCGTGTGGGACAAGTCACATATTAGTTAGCTCTGGCCAGTCAGTCGAAGCTACATCCTATTTTTCATGTTTCATGCTTGAAGAAGGTGATTGGAACCAGGTGCCACATTCAAACCAACCTTCCAGAGTTAGCTGAAGAAGGATCCATTTGGCTACAACCCGAAGTAGTTTTGGACCAGTGGGAGCGTCGCCTACGTCAGAGAACCATCAAGGAAGTGCTAGTACAGTGGAAAGATATGACTCCAACAGATGCCACTTGGGAACCAACTACCATTCTGCAGCAGTTTCCACATCTCAATCCTTGAGGACAAGGCTGTTTTTAAGGGGGCGGAGATGTTAAGGTCCTAACCCGCACATAGGTAGATCAATGTATTCAGATGTAATAAAGGTCAATATTAATAAGACCTTTCAATAAAATAGAATAAAGTGGATGTAAGAAGACCTAATAGAAGCTTCCGCTTCTAGAAGGATATTCCTCTAGATGCTTCTCTTAATAGACATATTTAGTATAAATAAGGGTCGAGGGTATGAAAACCCTAGTTTTGGAGATTATTGTAATAGAGCGCTGCTCGACTAGAGGTTGCCCCCTCGAAGAGGCCTGTGAACATTGCTATCTGAATCAAAGTGTTGTTCTGTTGCTATTTCGTATATCATTTCTGTGTATTGTGAAGATTATGCTGGATATTTTACTGTTATTCTATAATTTCTAGCATTTCATTTCTGTTCTACATATTTTATATATCTGGTATCTTGCAGATTCCACGACCATTTTTCACTCACACAATCAATTATCCTCCATACTTTCTGTCACTATACAGAACTTGTATCCATGGCCACAGAGGTTGGTGTAGCAGGTTAGCTGGGAAGCTGGACTGAAGAAGAGGGTTGTCATGCCCATGGGATACTGAAGAAGTGGGTTGTCATGCCCGTGGGATATTGAAGAGGTAGGTTTTCAGGCCCGTGAGAAATTTCTCTCTGGGTGAGAGAATTGTTGGGAATTGATTTCCTGAAGGTGCTAAACTACAACTACAGGGCTCTGAGACTTCCTGTCCGGCCTGTTGCTAAAGCCCTGGAAGGGAAGTGGGGCAGTTGAGGGACTATTGAGTAGAGAAGGGGCAAACTTCCTTGGGTGGGACAAGCATGTGGAGAATGAGGGACTATAGACTGTTAGTTGATTGAGCACCTAGGAAAAAATATTTCCTATTGTCCATGAGCCTTTAGCCTGGTTAGGAATCCCTTTTCCCGGGTGGAGTTTAGTCCCAGCTTGGGGGTGACTGACTGTTGAGAGTGATGAAAAGTGTGGTCTAAAGCTGGTAGGTTTGTGGATAGTCTACATGCAGTTGGTGACATTATTACCAGGATAAGTGCCATTTGTGTGATAAAATTACATGCTGCATTATTATTTACGTGTTCAGTTTTATGGGTTTATCTTATGCATGGTTATGACTGTCTGTATATTTGTGGGTATTTCTTGTATATGCTAAATGTGTATGTTTACGGTGATTTCAGTGTGAATTTGTGTATTTATAGATATATTTGTATGCCTACATTTTATATATAATGCTTCTGCAATAGTTTTGTGTGTGGATATGTTTAAATCACACATAGATAGAAATTTATGTGACATAGCTCAGTTTGGATGCTGAGTACATTACAGTATGTCCTGCACATATAATGTATGTTTTCTCTGGTGTAGCGTGGCTCGACAAGAGATGGTCGGGGACGTTACAGAATGGTCTCAAAGCTAAGCAAAGAGTCTGAGCAGTGGCATTTCCCGGCTTGTGGGTGGCTGGGGATGTTACAAATTGGTATCAGAGCTTCGATTTTCAACACTGAGCTTGGATGGGTTGAGAAAGTCGAGTTGAAGCGAAATTTCATAGAGGTTCTATTTCGAAGTGGCCAAATTTCGAGTTGCTGAGCGTCTAGCTACAATATGGTACTGAAATTGGGAAAGAGCCCTAATTTTGGTTGGGAAATTCATGGGGAAATGGAGAAATTCGGCCAAGTGGTGAGATATTATTGTTTTAATATCTGTTTTAGCAAATTTGAACCTGGAATTGCTCGAATTTGAAGTTACAGAGAAGCCATGATAGTTGGAGCGAGATTAGTAAATAAAATTCTCAATTTGTGAATTGATTTCGAGGAAATTCGTTCCAGAAATGTCAAACCACAATGATTTGTTGTTGCAGAGGCTGAATTGGTGTTATCAGGGTGAAATTGAACGAATTTCGTGGTTGCAGAATTATCTATGGTAAATTGGGGAAAGAGTTAGAAAAAATCCCCAATTTCTCTAATGGATTTCACGAGTAATCGATGCGCAAAAAGATGAATGTGTGCAGTTGGGCACACCAAAAATTCATGTGGCACAGTGAAAAGCTCTGGTGATCTGGATTATTTTCGGCATGAAATGAGATCGGAGATATAATAAATAAATGCACAGAGATATCGCAGATATTCAATAATATAACATAAATGTATTGAAGATGCAACCATAAACACAGATATACAGTAATACATGATTTATATTAATGAAAGAAATGTACAGAGACTGTAAAAATACAGAGTGGAAGACTCGCTAGAATGGTGGCAGCTTATCTCTGAGAAGAGATGCGACGACTACTCGCATTCGCAAGAAGATGATTACAATGAGGCTATGAAGGCCTTTTTACAATAAACGGGAATGCCAAAAGTCCTAGACATCCAAAAACCTAACCCTAGGAGATGAAGCGCCAAAATTCATGTGGGCCCTGTTTGGGTAAGTGAGTACATCAACTTCCTGGGGTCGTAACTTTTGCATACGATCTCCGTTTTAGGCGTGTGATAGCTCGTTGGAAAGGTATCATCGAGGAGATTAATTTTGGGGGCTCAATATTTCTTTGGCTATCATTTAGAACCTCGATCTCAAAAAACCTTCATTTGGACCCTCAAAATGGCCCCGGAAGTTAAAACCTGCTAAAAATAGTAAATTGCCAAAATTGCCAGAAAGCCATTTTGAGCCATTTGGAAAAGGTGGGTGGCCACCGATATCCACCTGGATCATCGGGATAGGTAAAATTTGGCACTGCACGACAAGGTATTGGTGTGCTGATGCGCACGTTAAATTTTGAGGTCGCACGGAAAAATATTGGTGTGTGGGTGCGCGCACTAAATTTAACATTGCACGGTGCACACACACATAGTAATGGTGCACGTGGTGTGTGCAATATTGAAAAGCATAGTATGAGTATAAGTTGTCTCATGATAGTGTAATCAATGGTGTGCGCATATTATTGTGCGCGATGGGGCATATTGAACTATGACATGGTGCAATGCATATAGTGAAATGCATGTGGAATATCAGTGCGTGATACAAAAAAAAAGATGTGCGCAACATGTATTAGTGCAAGAACCAAAATTGTGTGCAGTAGATATTGGCATGCAATGCAAAGGTAGTGCGCACAAGTTATTAGTGCGATGGAGAAGAAATGCATAGTGGTTAAAGTGCACGGAGCATGAGTTACCTTATGATGTTGCAACACATGGAAAATACAGGTGCACAGATTGAAATTTGTGCACGCGAAGTTGTTTGAAGGGTTAAGAACAACATAAAACCAATGAATTTTTGCGACGTTTTATATCTTTTGAACGCCACTTTTTTTTTTGTAGCGCGTTTTTGAACGCTCTCTCATGTCACTGGGTATATCTATAGAAAACATTGGCTAGATTTGGTTTGTTTTGGGGTTTGTTTTTGAATGACTGGAGGAACAGAGATGACATTTGGGCTATGGAGCCTGGAATGAACAATGCATTTTCGGAACATTGAACTACCAAGAGGAGAAGACTAATTAAGGTGATGAGTATGAGTTTAATAGAAAATTTTCACGGTATTAGAAGAAAAAGAAACACACAACCGCATCAGAGCATTATTTAAAATGAATTCAGAGTTGGTTTGAGAAGAAATAAATATAGTCTAAATTGCTAAGCCGAGAGCATCTCATAGATGAATTCTGGGTTTTATATTTCTCCGATTCAGACAGATGAAAGTGAAATATAAGCTTACAAGAAACACATACTATGAAAGAAAACAAGATTCATAGCACCACCGATCAAAATCTTTTCATAAATAGTCCAAAATCCGCTTCTTCCTTGAGATAATATGTATATATATATATATATATATATATATATATATAGGAATTATTTGTAGAATTCGAAACGCTCGAACTTCCGCATATTTTCTAAAAATAGAGATAAGTTACAAAAAGGGATTGATTTAAAATAACAGTTACCCCTTTTAAAGGGACCGTTTAAGAATAGGTCTATCACCTCTGGATCCCCTTACTTATACTACCAGTTGTCCAAAATTTGCTGAAATGTACTTAATTTTCATTTGAGGACTCATTTCAGCTTAGCGATCTCCTCCTTTAGAGTATCTAACTAGACTGGTTGATCCTCTCCAACACTTTCAACTGTTTCAACTGTGGTTTCTTTCTTCTGTCACTTGCTCCGTTTCTTCTTAACAACTCCCATGTTGATGACCAGATCCCTCATAATGGGATTTAGCCTGACTTCCAGTTTCAAGTCTGTAGCAGGTTCTGTGTGGAATTTAGTCGCTATTATATGCGCAACTACCCTTTCCTCCTTAACCATAAGTAAATCTACCATGTTGCCTGAATAACCAGTCTCACTGGATGTATCTTTGTCCATGCACCTCAATTTTGTGGACATCGAAATGCTTTTACAAAGATCAGAAGGTCGAGCAAATTTGGAGATTACACCCTTTATGGATAAGATGATGCCTCCATACTTGAGAATTGGTAGTTATAGATTCCCAATCATGAATCACAGATAGACTTACGTACAAGTACGTTGGTTTACCATGCTTGGCTAATCCATTTCAAATGATTAGTTTTTGAGTTCGTTACATGGTGGCGTTCACCTGACATCATACAACTGTGAAGTACTGAACGAGTGAAACAAGGTGACCTGACTAGCCGTCGCCCATCTCATGAGTGGTGGTTTCAGCAAACCACCTTTCACCCCGATGTGTCTTTAGATGCGCTATGCGTCTATTTTAAAAACCACAATGGTTTTCCCAGTCCTCCAAACTATCAAGCTTTTATGATGATGTAGTTCTTGCTAAATTCTCAAGACTTGGGTCTTATCTAAAAATATTTTTGCAGAGTTAAAAACTTTGAGTTATTAACAGGTGAGAAGGTTGAAGTTTAGTTAAAAGAAAATAATAAGCAGAGGTACTCAGGGAAAGAGTGCTATGACAAAATATTTCATAAGATGATCCAAAGCCAAGACCACAAAATGTCAAGGTATGAATCTAAGTGTAAAATATTGGGAGGTCACTACAAGAAGTCCTTTAATGTTAGTTAAGTATTCAATAGAATCCGAACAGAGGAATATATCATGTAGTGAATGAATTAGTGAAAGTTCATTCACTCCCAAAGAAACCAATATATAGATTAAGCAATACATTGGATTCAAATCTATTATAAAAGGAATTGACTACCTGAATGATAGTAATCAGATAAAGAAAGAGGTTTATTGCATGTGGGATAAGGAGTGCATCATATCCATGGATTAGCTATGAAATTAGAATAATGCTTGCCTTATGGTTATCAGAGTGCGCAGTGGAAGCATGGTATGAAGGGCATTATTTATGATATGATACAATTGGATTGTGCAAGGCAGGTTGAAATCAGATTGGTCAAGACAAGGAAAGTAATAGACAATAAGAAAATCCAAGTACTGATATGATCAGTTAAAGAAAGGACAAATAAAGTACCTCAAGAAGGAATTTTGTGTTAACTGTCCTAGGTTACTCAGAAAACATGACTAGAAATAGAATTGGGTCATGTAGGAGTTGGATCAAAGGGATCTGGAAAATAAATGGATGTTGAAGATCCAAAGTCTATAAGAAAACAATACTGGAATCATAATCCATCCAAGTATGAGTTGGGATAGATGAATCCAGGAAATAAATAAAAAACTGAAGCTTAATATCAGTTTAGTATTTGGATGGAAAATAAAAAGGCAATCAAGAGTGTTTTGGCTAGAAAGTGCTCAGATCAGAAATATTCATGCACAATAATTACAGTGAAGAGCACTTGAAGGTTTAGGAGTCCAGGAGAATGGAAGACTTCTAGGATAAACAAGGAAACATGATACAGGAAGAAGGAAGTTGCTGCAATTACTGTAGCAGCAAGTATTTTATGGTTGGTTGGGACAACCATAAAATGAGAATACTTGCATGTTTGCAAATGTTGCTGGTAATGTTGCTGCATATGGAAGAAAGTAGCAGAAGGATGGAATGTTGATTATAAGGCTGATAAGGAGGCATAAGAGATTCTATTGTCATCAACTGATCAGGTAGCAATAAATTTGTTTAATGGAAGCCATGCAGGTAAGTATCCCTCTTTTGGAAATTATGTTGTATAATTGCCAAAGGGAAATCCAAGTAAGAATTTCCCCAAATTGAATTTTTATACTACGTTGTATGGTATTGTTTAAGTGCATTGACAGGATTAAACTACCACTAGGTGTGGTAAAGGCTAGAGGCATGTTATATTTATCAAATATTTTATCTTTTGAATTCACACACTGACATAGTAGAATGTCAGGTTAATTTGGTTATGAGACAATAACCAAATAAAATAAAAGATAAGGTCTTGTTATAGGAATGATTCTAAGAAAGATAGTCATGTATGAGACCGGGACATGGTTGGATATGGAAAGGTATGGTTATAGAAAGGTTATGTGCCACAAAAATACCCAATGAGCTTCCTACTTTAAATAAAACTTGGACTGCAACCTTTTTGCTAACACTAATAAACACTACAGAATTGTATTCTTGGTATAGTGTTCAGGTCGAAAAGGAAGACATCCAAGTAGTTGTGAAGACAATGGGAAGTGTGTGGAGATGGGTCAAGACATTGGCTAGATTTCCAATTTATGGATGGTGAGATGCATGACTTAGATAAAGATAATTCTGAAAATCAATGCAAGGGTGCATTGAATAAATAGGCATTGAGAGTTGCACTCATGCCTGGTAAGTGGCAGAGTTGCACTCATACATGATGGAATTGTATACTTAAATGTATTTTGCCGAATGCATTTTGTGAGTGAATGTATATATGCTTTTGGATGGAAATAATTATACTAATGGTTGAAATTTTTTCTAACTCAAGAAGTTGAGAACATTTTAGGAACTGTTAAACATTGCAACATGAAAGTTGCAAGTGAGGTAGTTCCAGGATTAGTGCCTACATAATTTTTTTTTTCTAAAAACTGAAGAAGCGAACTTACTGTTGTTAATTATGAACATGCATATGCGTAGGATGACGAGTCATTCTATTTTCTTAAACTGTTTGGTAATTGTAATTGAATTGCTAGGTGCAGACAATTCTAAGAATCATTGCATAAGGTGACATGAATGATGAATTATGATATACAAAAAATACTGACAATTTGTTGGTTATATGAAATATAAATAGGATTTCATATTTTGGGAAAAAAGTCAAATTCCTTATGAAATTAATTGGATTTCTAAAATGGAATTTTTATAATTCTCTCTCATGATAACTGCATGTGTATGATGCAGGTGAGATGATAATGATTAAAGTGGGAACTTTGGGAGCCATGGTGCTTTGAGACTTCCTGTCCGGCCTATGCTGGAGCCCTGGAAGGGAAGTTGAGCAACCAATGAACTGTTGGACAATGAAAGTGCATACTACCTTAGGTTTTACAGGCATGTGGGGAAGAGAGACCGTTGGTTGGAGTGTTGTTGAGGTTTGGTACCTTGGCCTAGACTATGTTGATATTGATTGTGGGCCATGGTTATCTTGGGAATCCATTGTTTTGATGGAGTCATATCCTATGATTGGGAATGGTATGCTGCTGAGGGTTTATTAGCGGTGAGATATAAGGCTGGGTGAAACATCATGGATCTACAACCAACTGCTACTTCAATGAAGTATAATTGAGGCATGTAATAAAGAAAAATTAGCTGAATTATTTCTTGAAGCAACTCTATGGAATAGAGAAATTGACTTCCAGTGGCAGTATGAGTATGAGAATTGGTGCTAGAAAGTAGAGCACTAGATGGATAACAAGCTTCAATAGCTAAAGATTGGAAATTTTAGAGAATTGAAATGGTACATGGTACATAATGCACTGAGGATTTTCGAAAATTTTGTTGTATATGTATACATGATGCACTGAGGACAATGCATAAATAAGGGGAGGGGATTGTAATATCCCCAGGTAGAACCCCAATTGTAAATGTAAATACAAATGTACTTAAGTTGGTGAGTTGTTTTGATATAATTTTGGATGCACCTTTCATGGCATAATGCGCACAGGTACTGCGCAACAAAATAAGGATGTGTGTGCATTCTAGGATACCGCGCGTGGCATCTTAAGTGCGTGCGATGTGGAGGCCAGGGAGCCGTTTTGTATATGATATGTTTTATAGGATGGTGAGCCAGTTATTATAAGCTAGGATGCTTATGTTTTGATTAGGCCAAAGTGCCTAGATGTTAAAGGCCAATGCACTTGTTTTTGTACATGTCTCATATATAATATAAAATACATTGTTGCGCATAGACCAACCACGATAAAAGAGATGGGGGAATAAACTCCACTAGTCAGGGAAAGGGTGGGGCCTAAAAGTTAAGGAAAAGGGCTAAGCTAGGAAGCTTGAGATGAAAAATAATATTATATTAATATTTCTTAAATCATAAAGTATGGATAATTATTTTATCCTAAGTTCCAAAGTTGCGGACAAGTGGGCCAAAGTAGCTCCCAACAGAACAAGTGTCAAGTTGGAAACATGCATACATATTGTTGAGACTTAGTTCATTTTCACACTTCCCCATCATTCAGACCATCATTTTTTCCATGATTTATTCGATCATTCAACGATCATTCAACCATGATTCCATGACCATTTTTCACTCACACAGTCAGTTATCCTCCATACTTTCTGTCATTATACAGAGCTTGTATCCATGGCCATAGAGGTTGGTGTAGCGGGTTAGCTGGGAAGCTGGACTAAAGAAGAGGGTTGTCAGGCCCGTGGGATACTGAAGAAGCAGGTTGTTAGGCCCGTGGGATATTGAAGAGGTGGGTTGTCAGACCCATGAGCAATTTCTCTCTGGTTGAGAGAATTGTTGGGAATTGATTTCCTGAAGGTGCTAAACTATAACTGCAGAGCTCTGAGAATTCCTGTCTGGCCTATTGCTGAAGCCCTGGAAGGGAAGTGGGGTAGCTGAGGGATTGTTGAGTAGAGAAGGGGCACACTTCCTTAGGTGGGACAGGCATGTGGGGAATGAGGGACTGTAGGCTGTTAGTTGATTGAGCACCTGGGACAGAATCTTTCCTGTTGTCCATGAGCCTTTAGCCTGGTTAGTAATGCCTTTGTCCGGGTGGAGTTTAGTCCTAGCTCGGGGGTGACTCACTGTTGAGAGTGATGAATAGTGTGGTCTAAGGCTGGTAGGTTCATGGACGGTCTACATGTAGTTGGTGACATTATTACCAAGATAAGTGCCATTTGTGTGATAAAATTACATGCTGCATTATTATTTACGTGTTCAGTTTTATGGGTTTATCTTATGCATGGTTATGACTATCTGTATATTTGTGGGTATTTCTTGTATATGCTACATGTGTATGTTTACAGTGATTTCTGTGTGAATCTGTGTATTTATAGATGTATTTGTATGCCTACGTTTTATATATAATTCTTCCACAAGAGTTCTGTGTGTGGATATGTTTAAATCACACGTAGATAGACATTTATGTGAAATAGCTCAGTTTGGATGCTGAGTATGTTACAATATGTCCCACACAGAGAATGTATGTTTTCTTTGGCGTAAGGTGGCCTGGAAAGAGATGGCCGGGGACGTTACATAATGATCTCATAGCTAAGTAAAGCATCTGAAAAGTGGCATTTCCCAACCTGTGGGTGGATGGGGATGTTACATTATTGCTACTGTAATTTCCTTAAAAGGATGAGAAAGAGAGAAAAAATGAGCATACTTTGTTATTCGATCCACTACTACCATGATGAAAGTATTTCCTTCGGATTTGGGTAAACCTATAATAAAATCCATGGTAACTTCTTCCCAACGTTGGCTTGGTATAAATAATAGTTGTAGGAGACATGGAGTCTTCATTGTCTCTCCCTTATTATGTTGGCAGACCGAACATTCAAACACAAACTTTTGAGCATTATTTTTAAGACCTTCCCAGAAAAAATCCTTCTTGATCCTATGGTATGTTTTCAAGAATCTTGAATGTCCCCCTATAGGAGAAGTGTGCAATTCCAGAAGGATCTTATGTTTTATTTGGGAATTCTTACATAAGTATAGGCGATCATGATACCATAGAAAATCATTCTTCCATACAAAATTATCTACTAAATGGGTGTCTTCATGTATTTTTTGAATGAACTTGCATACCTCTTGATCTTGATTCCATTCTATCCTTTCTTCTTCCACCCAATTAGATTGTGGGATAGAAATAACACATAGTGAACATTCTATTTCTTCTTCTTTCCTGGAAAGGGCATCTTCCACAACATTATTTTTTCCTTTTTTGTAGATAATTTCAAAGTCATAAACCAAAATCTTTGTAACCCATTTTTGTTTCTCTTCTGAAGATAATCGTTGCTCCATTAATTACTTCAAATTGTCATGATCTATTTTTACCTTGAAGTGTCTTCCTATTAGGTAGGGGCGCCATTTTTGAACTGCATGTAGTATGGCCAACATTTATTTTTCATAAATCGGTTTGACTAAGTTTTTTCCTTTAAGTTAGTTGCCTTCAAAGGGAAGGGTCCTTCCTTCCTGCATTAAAAATGCATCAATTCCATGGCCCGAGGCATCACACTCCACAATAAATGTTTTTGTAAAGTCAAGTGTGGCCAAGACACGAGTTGTACGCATAGCCAACTTAAGTTTTTCAAAAGATTTTGTTGCTTCTTCGGTCCAAGAAAATGCTTCCTTATTTAATAATGTTGTTAGAGGTGCTACTCTTTAACCATAGTTCTTGACAAACTTGTGGTAATAGACTATCAATCCTAAGAATCCTCTAAGTTTCTTCAAGGTTTTTGGAATTGACCATTCCCTCATAGCTTTAATGTTGTTAGGGTCCACTTTTACACCTTCATGAGATACAATATGACCCATATATTCTACTTCTTGAACCCCAAAGGAACACTTGAAAGGATTTGCATAAAGTTGTTTCTCTTATAATAGTTGTAATACTCTGTCAACATGTTGTACATTCTCTTCCCAATATTTTTTGTAGATTAGTATGTCATCAAAAAAATACTAACACAAATTTTCTAAGGAAGGGATTGAAAATGGAATTCATCAAGATTTGAAATGTTGAATGTGCATTAGTCAGTCCAAATGGCATAACCAAAAAATCATAACGAACTTCATGTGTTCTAAAATCTGTTTTAGGGATGTCTTCCTGTCTCATTCTAATTTGATGATATCTCGAACGAAGATCCAACTTAGTAAAGAATTTTTCTCCATGTAATTCATCTAATAATTCATCAATGAAAGGGATAGGAAACTTGTAATTGATGGTCATTTTGTTGAGATGCCTATAATCTGGACACATACACCATGAACCATCCTTTTTTGTAACCAACACCACCGGTGAAGAGAAATAGCTTTGGCTATGTTGAATGATGCCAACCTCTAACATTTTCCTGGATCATGTGCTCAATATCACTCTTTTGTGCATAAGGATACATGTAAGGATTAATGTTAGGTGGTACACTTCTTGGTTGCAAATGAATAGCATGGTCGTGATCTCAAGCAGGTAGAAGACCCTTAGGCATTTCACCAAATACCTTGGAATTATTGTTGATAATTATTTGGAGATCTGATGGAGTAGGGGCTATAGATGTTTGAACATCAAGTGAGCACAATTGTGCAATTACACCCTAGTGTCCCTTTTTGATTAATTTTTCCATGCTATTAGAGCTTATGACTTTAGAGGGTTTCCCTTGGATACATCTAAGCTCAATTTCCTTTCCATTTGAGGAAAATCTCATGAAAAGATGTTGAAAATCAAAGACCACTATTCCCAATGATTGTAACCATTGGACCCTTAATACAACATCAACACCCCCCATTTGGATGGAAATAATGGGGCTATCTAGAAAATACTCCCCCATATTGAGCTTACTACTATGAAATTTCCATGAAAAAATTATGGTACCTCTATTTGCAATCATTACTTGAAACTTTGGTGCAGGATATACAAAGAAATTGAGATATTTTTCTGATTTGTAATTGATGAAATTATGGGTGTTGCCAAAATCAACTAATATTTTTGCCTTTTTTTTTATGTATCCTTGTATCTTGAAGGTTTGTGGAGTAATGATGCCAACCAATGCATGACAATATATTGTTGGAGTAGTCTCTTCTAGATCTAGGTCTTGTGACGGTTCCAATTCATGATCTTCTTCCTCTTCACATTTTATGCAGAATAATTTCTTCTCATAGAATTTATGCCCCTTATTGTACGTACTATCACAATTAAAACATAATCATTTTTCTCTTCTTTCATCATTTTTTTGAGGTGTCAACCTTGTTGGTTTAGGTACACTACTTTCTTCCTCTTCACAGTCTATGTAGAATAATTTCTTCTCACCACATTTATGTTATTTACTTTACTTGCTATCACAATTGAAACATAACACTTTTTCTCTTCTTTCATCCATTTTTTGAGGTTTCAACCTTCTTGGTTGAGGTATGGTTGTCTTATGACCCCTATAACGATCTCTTCTTCCAATTCTAGACTTGTGTGTAGCCTTATTTTTGGCATGAGTATGATGATCATTTTGCATAACTTCCATAATATTTGTAGGTTGTATTAAGAAAATATCATATTTAATATCTTCTTTTAATCCATACATGTAAGCTTCCAACAAGTGTTCATCACTTATGTTATCCACCCTTGTGTACAATACCTAGAATTATGAATTATAATCTTCAATATCACATAAGTGCTTGATTCTTGTCAATTGATTGAAGTAGTCATGTTCCCAAACTTTCCCATATTTTGCTTCTAAGTCTCTTGTAAATAAACCCCAAGTGTAGTGATATAAAGGGGGTTGCCTTTTCA
>ML847500.1:22186-34785 GCA_009831015.1 Picea engelmannii | reverse complement strand
TTATTTTATTAATTTCCCCCCTAAACTAAAAGTTAGTTGAGTTTTAGTTAACTTAACCAAAAAAGATAGTGTAACTACTTCAACTAATTATGATTGCCTAAAGGAAAAAAGAGAAGGAGGAACAAGGGAAGGATAGAAGGAGAGAGCATACTAAGGTCTGCTCTTGAGTTTTATTGAGATAGTTAAGTTTTCATTCATTCTTTAATTCATTGAAATCCTAATTCTCTTTTATGACAACAGGTTCCTATTGTAGACAACAAGATTCAAGGCTGAATTACATCATTCAGACACTTGTTTTCCAGAGGTGTTGATCTATCTTTGATAGTCTGTGTAGACTTGTCTGTTTGTGAATTAAATTTCATGATCGATAAAGGATATTGTGCAGAGTCGAGTGGGCAACAATCTATGGCAAGTTGATCCAGCTTTTAAATTTCATTTTTTTACTTTCTGTCAGAAGTCCTTTTGTATGGTATTCATCGGGGGCATCTAAGTTTGACTTTGGTGCAAACTTCCTTAGGGGATTTTGTAAAAAGAACGATTCTTTTGATAAATTGGAATGAAATAAGTGATTTCTTTTTGTCTCATCTGTGTTAATTATTGACTTGGTATTTTTTGCTTCTGTCTCTACATTTACTTTTGCATCTATTATATTCAGAAAATTACATAAATATTGAGTTTTTCAGCGTCTTTTATTTATAAAAAATCATCCTAAGCCATTGTAACCAATAGTCGTGGATTAGGAAATAATTTTTGAGGCTATAAACATAGGGTGATATTCCCATCTATCTTGATTTATCCAAGTAAGATCTGAAAATGATTGAGTAAGATTATTTCATATCTTTTCCTCAACATTTATTTGGCGACCATACTGGGGAGATCTTCCATATCTCTCTAGTTGATTTTTATGCTTGATTATCATCACACACACACACACACACACACACACACACACACACACACACACACACATTTCCGATATTGATTCTTTGACTGTTTCATTTCTTAATGACTGTATTTGTTGCAAGGCAACCTAATATTAAGCTCGATTATCAAGATTAGACCAGCATTGCTTTAAACTTGTTTAACACTATTTTAGACACTGCTAATACCCGGACTGAGCTTAATCGTTCATGGGAAGCAATTGAACAAGACATAAGTTCCCAAGAACATTGGGAAGATAGACCCTCGTGTTTCTAGGAGAAGAAGAGGTTTATCACCTGAAATTAATCCTATTGTTGAAATAGGAAGAAGGAACGTTGTGTTATCAACCCAATAAAGTTCTCTAAGGACAGCCTTGTCTGATTCATCCAATTTGTCTTTCTCTCCCTTACCTTTTATCCACAAGATGGCATCTAGTCGTGGATCTTGTGGCACTGGAGGTGATTCTTCATATCAATCTTCAACTTCTTCAGTAATTGGTAGCTTATATAGTCACCAAGTCCCTATCCAATCTACCACAAACCCCACCAAATTCATTAAAAAGTATGGTCTTTTTGAGTTTGAAGAAGATGCTACAACCACACCGTGGCATGTTTCCTCTTCTCTTAACCTGACACCTGCTACTCATCCACTTCCAAAATTCAAAGAGCATCTCCCTAGGTTTTCAGGGAATAACATTGTCACTATGAATGAACACTCGGTGGAATTTCCTAATGCTTGTCACAACATAGGAGCCAATGACAATGATACTTGTATGTGCTTATTTGTCAATTCCCTTGAAGGGAAGGATGCAGGTGATTTCTTTGATCTCCCTCCTAATATTTTATCTACTTGGGAGGAGTTAGTCTATTGGTTCAAATCCACCTATGGGAAATCCAAAATCCCAACCAAGCAGTTACGGGAATAGAATAACATCGCTTATAAGGATGGTGAGACTATCAAGTCCTTCAACTTGCGTTTCACCAAATTATACAATCAAATCCATGAACTCATTCGACCTCATAACCAAGTCACTTTCATGCATTATTATAATGCATTAACTTCCCCCTACTGTCATAGGCTTGAGGAAAATGCCATTGATAACCTCGGTTCTGCTCTGCATACTTTTTTAGAGTATGAAGAGCATATTGAAAGAACATGTATTCCTAAGGGAGACTCAGTTAAACAGATAGACATGTCCGCCCTCTTACATCTTGTACAAGACATGAATAATCGGATGATAGCGTATGAGAGAAAAGGAAATGTCTCATCTCTTACCCCTAGAGTTTCGTCCTCTTTTGCACCCCCCTTTAGGAATCCAACTGAAAATAATTTTCAGCCTAAAGCTATCATGCCTCGTATTTGGTGTAACATTTGCGAGGAACACCATGAGGAATGATCCAGATTATTTTCGGCACGAAATGAGAGCGGAGATATAATAAAGAAATGCACAGAGATATTGCAGATATTCAATAATATAACAGGAATGTATCAAAGATGCAACCATAAACACAGATATACAATAATACATGATTTCTATTAATCAGAGAAATGTATAGAGACTGTAAAAATACAGAGTGAAAGACTCGCTAAAATGGTGGCAGCTTATCTCTGAGAAGAGATGCAACGGCTACTCGGATTCGCAAGAAGATGATTACAATGAGGCTTTGAAGGCCCTTTTACAATAAACAGGAATGCCAAAAGTCCTAGACATCCAAAAACCTAACCCTAGGAGATGAAGTGCCAAAATTCATGTGGGCCCCGTTTGGGTAAGTGAGTACATCAACTTCCCGGGGTCGTAACTTCTGCATACGATCTCCGTTTTAGGCGTGTGATAGCTCGTTGGAAAGGTATTGTAGAGGAGATTCATTTTGGGGGCTCAATTATGCCTTTGGATATCATTGAGAACCTCGATCTTGAAAAACCTTCATTTGGACCCTCAAAATGGCCCCAGAAGTTAAAACCTGCTAAAAATAGTAAATTGCCAAAATGGCCAGAAAATTGTTTTGAGACATTTGGAAAAGGTGGGTGGCTACCGATATCCACCTGGATCAATCCTCCCTCCTTAGGAAGCAATGTTATCCATTGCATTGAGTTCTCGAGGGAGAGGGAAAATCATTTGTTGAATCTTGAGTTGCTTGTCTTGTTGGAGAAGTCGCACTGCTTAGTTTGTGGAAATCTGTCATGAACCCGTGGCTGGAAGGTTTGGACCTTTTTGACCAGTCTGGCTATTTTAGATGACTGTGTGAAGAAGGAATCTTCGTGCTTTGCTGCAACCTTGTCGACCTTCTTCTGTTGGATAGAAGGTGCTTTGGCCAAAGCTGTGGTGGCTGCAGTATCCTTCTGTTCACCCTTTGAACAGATTGTGGAGAAGATGAATTTTGTAGTATGAGATACTACCTTGCGACACTGTTTAGGTGGGGCAGTAGTTGGAACTACCTCTGGTATCCTRTAGAGATGACCCCCTAGAGTAATAATGATACTACGGGGTCGAGACTCATAGATAGCATGGAATTTCCACATATATGGCTGGCCCAAGAGAACATCACAGACATCCAGTGGGGCAACATCACATAATACCTCATCCTTGAAGGGTTGGATGATGTATGACAATCGACACTGTTGGTTGACACGAAGATCTCATCCTTGGTGAAGCCACCCAATGTTGTATGGTTGCGAGTGTGGTGTTGTCGAAAATCCCAACTGTTTGACGACCTCTGCTGAGATGAGGTTCTTCTGGCTTCTGCTATCAACAATAAAATGCAGTGGGGTCCCCTTCACCCACATCTGTGAATGAAAAAGGTGCTCCCCTTCTTCTGGATCTGTTGGTTCTTCTGGTTGAATTGCTGCAGTTGCGACAATAGCAGTGGGGTCTGCGTCGATGATCTGTCTTTTACCAGTATTTTCAAAATTAGATTCTGAATCAGGGTTCGGCTCCTTGTCTTTGATCTCGGCCACCAATGACTGTTTTGAGCGACATTCATCGGTGTTGTGCCAGGGGTTTTTGTGGAAATCACACCATTTTCTGGTGTCCTTCTTTGTCTTCCCGTGACCCTTCTTTTCCTATGGCTTGGACTGGTTTTTGGGAGACTGTTTGTTAGGTTTGTCTTTGTCATACTTTGGTTTTTGTGGATTTGCATACCCGAACTCCCGTTTGTTCTGGTGCTTAAATTTCTGCTCTATTTTAACAACATATCGATAGGCATCACTGAGTGATGAGATGCCCAGAAAATCCATTTCAGTTTGGATGTATCTGTGTAGATCCCCACGATATTTCAGAACCAAATGTCATTCAGAGTCTTTGATACCCAGCTTGGTGCACAAGGTATGGAAGCTATTGGTGAACTCCGGAACTGATTGGCCCTTCTCTTGCCGTAGTGTGGTCCATCTCATGTATTGGTCCTCATAGTTGCCAACAAGGTAGTATTGTTCCTTTACCGCATCCACAAAAAATTCCCAAGTGGGCTCGGCCCCATATATTCCAGAATCCTTTGTGGAAATATGCTCCCAGTAAGTTTCCCACCAATGTTTGACATGGGGGAGAGCCTTAAGGAGTGCGAAGATGATATTTTCCTTGTCTGAAAAATTATGAACATAGAAATAACCTTCTAGCAGATTTAACCATTTATCTAGGGCATCTGCATCTATTTGACCTTCAAATACGGGAATATCAAAATTAACCTGTAACTTGAAAGGCGAGGTGCCTCCAAAGTGGTCACTTGATGAATATGCGCCTAATTCTATCGACAGGCATTGAAGGATGTGGGAAAAATTCTCCATCATTTCCTCCCTCTGTTGCGTGAGAGCTTGCTCAAGCAATAGACTGATAGGATCGTTTGCTCCATCGTTTTTCTTTTCTTCTGCCATTGAGGGTTTCTTGGGTGTGCGAGAGTGATTTTCCTCGAGAGAGAAAATCTCAAGACCCAACTTGCTATACTCAGATCTCGTCAGGGACATGCACTGAAAAATGATCAAGAGCAACCTGCTCTGATACCACTGATCCAGATTATTTTCGGCACGAAATGAGAGCGGAGATATAATAAAGAAATGCACAGAGATATTGCAGATATTCAATAATATAACAGGAATGTATCAGATATGCAACCATAAACACAGATATACAGTAATACACAATTTCTATTAATCAGAGAAATGTACAAAGACTGTAAAAATACAGAGTGAAAGACTCGCTAGAATGGTGGCAGCTTATCTTTGAGAAGAGATGTGATGACTACTTGCATTCGCAAGAATATGATTAAAATGAGGCTTTGAAGGCCCTTTTACAATAAACAGGAATGCCAAAAGTCCTATACATCCAAAAACCTAACCGTAGGAGATGAAGCGCCAAAAGTCATGTGGGCCCCGTTTGGGTAAGTGAGTACATCAACTTCCCGGGGTCGTAACTTCTGCATACGATCTCCGTTTTAGGCGTGTGATAGCTCATTGGAAAGTTATTGTCGAGGAGATTCATTTTGGGGGCTCAATTATGCCTTTATCTATCATTGAGAACCTTTATCTCGAAAAACCTTCATTTGGACCCTCAAAATGGCCCAAGAAGTTAAAACCTGCTAAAAATAGTAAATTGCCAAAATGGCTAGAAAACTGTTTTGAGCCATTTGGAAAAGGTGGGTGGCCACCGATATCCACCTGGATCAAGTTAAGTACATGTGAGCTAAAGAAGAGTGCCAGAGATAAATTTTTTGGTAAGAGACCTGAAACTACCATCGCTTTCCTAGACTTTGTAGAGACAAAATATGTCATGATAATCAATACTAGGAATAAATCCTATGCTCCCAAAAGAAAATATGATCCTCCCCGCAATTATTCTAGCTCGATATTATCCTCACTAGCTACTATTTTTCAGGTTCCTAAGGCTCCTAATAGTCAAGGAACTACCTCCCCTCTCCCCTCTTCCAAATACAAATTTCTAAATCAGTTGCCCAACATCAAAGCAGATGCAACCCTTCTGGACATGGTTGTTGTCCCTGAACAATAGAATCATCTAAAGAAATTCATGGAAGGAAAAGATTCCTTTGTAGCCAACCTCTCTGAAGAGGTAGATGAAGAGGATTCATCTGTAAATAAAGTAGGTGTACATAACTTTAGACACCCTGTAAAAAATCCCCCTTTTTATATTTCTGTAAAGATTATGGATAAGATTTTCCATTGTTGCCTCATTGATGGCGGTTCAAGCCCAAGTGTAATGTCAAAGATTATTATGGAAGAGATAGGCTTGTCTTGTACAAATGAAAACCCTAGAAGCATGATCTCTTATAATAGTTTACAACAAATGACCATAGGTGAAATCAAGGATGTGACCTTGGTTTTGTGCGCACACCCTGAAATTAGGACTACCCTTAATATTCAGGGAATCGATATGCTAGTAAGTAACTACTCGATCATATTAGGAAGAGATTGGAAATCTTTGATGGGTGGATACCTCTCACTCGACGAGACACACTTATTCATTTTTTGAAATGGTAAAAACATCATAGTCCTTAGAGAGGGAAGGATTTCACCTTACATAGAAAGTGTTCCATAGCCTAATGTGAATTATATCGAAGAGGACCTAGGAGTATATTCCATCTTTTTCAAGGAAGATAACACTCCCTTGGAACAAATTGACTTAGACGACGGTATGTGGAATATGCACTTTGATGGTTCTTGCTCTAATGAAGGAAACGGAGCTAGCATTATCTTGTACTGTCCTGTGGGGAAAATTCATAATTTTTCTTATAGGTTAGAATTTGCTTGCATAATAAATGTCATTGAATTTGAAGTATTATTGCTAGGCAGTGAAAACACCTATAATCTGGGTTGTGGTCACCTTACATTTTTTGGGAATTTCAAGCTTGTTGTGAACCTTGTACGTAAGATATACTCTCCTAGCAACAAGTTGATGAAACACTACACCCAAATTGTTTGGGCACTTATCTTGAACCTACTATCTTTCAACATTACTCATGTTAAGAGGGAATTGAACTCAATGGCTGATCGATTATTTGTTTTTGTAGCCTCTCCTAATTGGAAACTTCTGCCACAAAGACCTGAACGTACTTTTCAATCTCTATATCGTCCACATATCCCTGACAATATAGAATAATGGCAAGTCTTCCCTAGTGATGAGAGCATATGTGCTTTCATTCAAAATGAACCTATTAAGCCTAAGGAAATTATGGCAATGGAAGATAACAAGATTACTAAGGGATTGACTCCTCTAGAGAGTTCATTTTCATTGAGTGATGTAGGCAACAAGAGAAACGTAAAGAAGAGGAGTCGAAAAGGATAGTGGGAGAAACCATTTCTTTGATTATTGGAACACCCGAGTCTCTAAAGAATGTTAAAATAGGTGCCCAATGTTCCTATGAAGAAAAATTGAAGTTTTTCAGACTGCTTGGTGAATTTCAAGATGTTTTTGCTTGGTCTTATGAGGATCTTCATGGTTTTGATCCCTCTCTTATACAACATGTCATTCCTATCAAGGAGAGCATAAAACCAGTTAGGAAAAAACAAAGACCTATTAACCCTGCACTGGAAGAAACTATTCGAAAGGAGTTGGAAAAACTCTTGAAGGTTGGGATTATCTTCACAGTTAAGTATTCAGAATGGGTTTCTAATTTGGTTCCCATTCAGAAAAAAAAATGGTCAAATCGGATTATGCGTAGATTTTAGCGCATTGAATCGAGCTAATATGGAAATGATTTTGCAGCAAGTTGCATGGTCACAGATGATGTCCTTACTTGACGATTTCTCTAGTTACAATCAAATCAAGGTAAAAAGGGCAGATAAATACAAAACCAATTTTATTACTCGTTGGGGCACTTTTGCTTATGAACGTATGCCTTTTGGATTATCCAATGCAGGTGCCACTTTTCAAAGGGATATGTAGATAACTTTTGATGATTTGATCGACAACATTATTCATATCTATCTCGATGACTTAATTGTGTGCTCTAAAAGATGATCAGATGTTTCAAAGTTTCAAAATTTATGTTTGGGTCCTTTCAAGATCGCTTTTGTCCTGGATGCAAACTCTTACATTCTAAAGGATTTACAAGAGCGTTTTTTTTCCTACAGCACTAACAATTCTCACTTAAAATGCTACATGGAACCAACTTGAAGAGTTTAATGTTGTTTGGATTGTTCTGTATTTTAGTAGTTCAATTATGCTTTCATTTTAGTAGTTTTCATTTCTGATTTTACAATAGTTTTCAATTCTACTTTCATTTTAGTAGTTTTCTTTCTGTTGTTTGCATTTCTGTCATTCCATTTYTGTTGTTTTCAATTTTGCAGTTTCATTTATGTTATGACATTTCTTRMTTTTGTTCTTTTGATTTCAATTTTTKTCAAGAATAAAATGTTGGATCAGTTCTTCCACARYGACACTCYTGCAAAGTATTGTTAKTCAATAAMAATCAAGCTTACACGGTTGTCACGATGTTCTCCCTAAAGGCATCATTGAATTTGTTTTATGCTTTCACTGTTGTTTTATGAGATAGTTGGTTACATCCCGCTTTTGCTTTCCATTTCTTCATCCATTTTGAGATTCAAAAGAGCAAGTCCAAAAAAAATTTCTCCTTGAATTCAAGAGAAAATTCTAGTTGAATGATTATGCTTACAGGGATAAACCCCCTCATATTTAACACTTTCCATGAGTTATTCCCAAATTTCCGGTCATTTTTCCATTAAATCCGTTCACTTCCCCCTGTGGCATAATCACTCTGATTTATATCTTATTGATCCAATGTTACTTGGTATGTGGAACCATACATTCTGAGTTATTAATCTGTTGGAAACAGATTTCCTTGTGGAGTCTCCAGTTTGTTGATGATTAAAATCGCAATAACGAATTTCACCCACAAAGTATTGCTAAAGCCCTATTATTTAAACTATGTCAATAATATAATACTAGTAGGTGTGACCCCCTTGTAGACTGGAGGCTCGAAGATAGTCATATCACACATTTTTTGTTTGTATTTCAACGCTGCTTACACATCCCTATATGGTTGACAATGCAGTCTTGGTTTCATTTGACATAGTAACAAGTGGATGATGCATTTTATGGGATGTTTCTGTAATTCAAAGCATTATGTTTATGTTATGATGGGCACGTGTTTACAGTTGCTATGATTTAATCATGTCACAAATCACCATGATTTATTACCTGGCCACACATACACAAGAAATATGTTAGAAATAACATAACCAAAACAAAGAAAAGAAACTTACGGAAAAAATCCTAAGAGGAAAGGATCTATGTTTGAGTTATGATAAGGATTATATGCAAATTGAAAGCTAAAAGATGTTAGTGTTAGTCCTAACTATTATTTGGTTGGTTAGTGGCTATGCAATTTTCATTTGATTTTTTTTTGGGGCGCATATAACATTGCAATACATATGATATGGCATGAAAACCTAGCAAAGGTTAACGTGTGATGTTGGGTGGTGCATTGGGCAAGGAATATCGTCACAGATTTCAATGGTTTGGAAATTGATTACATGTTTTAATGCATTAGTGAATGTTGGTTGTATTGTACTTTGGAATTGAATAGGATAGGATATGGAAGCGACGTGCAGTAAATTCATGTCACTCCATACTCCCCCCATTGACTGTCTGATCAGGGGATCAAATTTTGCTCAAAAATTCAAGGTGCTCAGAATTGCTTCAAATCGGACGAGAGCGTAGAACTCATCGTTGCGAACCCAACGCAACTCGTTTCATCTCAAACGGACGTTGGGAGTGAGAGATATCGCAATCTGTTCGGAATGTCAAACAAGCAAAAAAAAGGACGCTGACTGTACAGTCCGTACAGGATGATGTGGCAGGGTCGTACAACCGTACACTGACATGGAATGTCATGATGTGGCAGTGTTTGGTTGGTAGCTATGGGTGAATGGTATTCTGATACATAGCATCATTTGGACAAGTGATTGGGTGCCACGTGGCCCAATCACAGGCTGCCACGTGGCACCCTGGTATTGGCTGTTGGTTTGTTTATTAAAAATTATATTGGAGTCCATGGGGTTCGACCCTCGGACCTCCCCACCATATAGAGCCTTCACAAAGCCCGCTCAACCAACGGACCACCATTTACGCCTTGTTATATATACAAATTGATATGTATTTGAATTTGAATATTTTCATATTCGGTGGGGGGTCAGGCCGGGGCTTAGCCCCGACCCGTGGTCATATTATTTGTTATATATATGTGACCATGCCTGTTGGTAAATGGTGCGCACGGGGGTGTTTCAAATATATCCCGTGGTTTCATGTGTTTTATTCATATGACCTTTTGTTACACGAGAATTCGCGCAGTTTTTTTTTTTATGGTTCAAACAGTTGTTAAACGACCCGCCATTTGGCATTGTTCCATTTGTTTGGAAAAAAAGTTAGCCCTTTTGTAAATGCACATGGTCATATGGACCCTCATGTGCCTAGGTGCTAGGCTGTTAGGGGCTGGCGCGTCCATAACCGTCCTACAGTTTGCACCATTGGCACGATTGCACCCGGTGCTGGGTTTTCACGCTTTAAATTGCGTGTGTGCCAGGTTCATGACACAAGGGTGCGTTTTGTAGATGCAGAGACAACAAGCTTTAAGGGGGGACTTCCAGGAGGCCCAACTTCTTCGTTTTTTGACCGATTGAGGTGCCGAAAAAGACCAGCTAGGGGTTTTTGGATTCTCTGAAGCCATTGGAGCAGTTTGTTGGTCAATTTGAGCATTGTAAGGCACATTTTTGAGCACTTTGAGAAATTAATAATAATGATCCATTGGAAGCTGGACCAGGAGATGTAGCCCAAGAGAGGGGTGAACTCCTTTATCAATTGCTGTGTTTATGTTCTTATGTTCATTGATTATGCTGCTGTTTATTTGTATCTTGCATGAGTAATCCTTTAATTAATGTGTTGCAAAGTTGATCCATTTGCTTTTAACACATAAAATTTACTTGCAAATAATTTCAAGATTTCAAGTCTTCTTCATTTTTAGATCACTGTCACCCTAGTATTTTTCTTTGTTGCATTTCAATTTGTTGGTGGTTAAGCTCCGCATTTCAGTTTTGGGAAGAAAGAAACTCAGCCATCTTGCACTTTTAAGCTCTCTATTACAGGTATGGTTCTTTTTCACCCCATCCATGAATTATGTGTTGTGTATGAACAAACAATGGCTCAGTAATGCTTGGGTTTTTGTTTTCCTGAGAATTGAAACTGTGTAAATGTGTGTTATTTCTCTCTGGAATGAATGTGTAATTGTTTGGAGTACAAGCAAAAGAATTGGTTTTTGGTTGAGTTGTGCATTCACTGATTTCTATATTGGTTAAAATCGTGGTGGGTCTCTGTAGATAATAAGTGAATTGGTTATATATTTCTCTGTATTAATGGTGGAGGGTTTCACTTTGTGTATTATTTTCGGTTGCTTCCTCACAGTCATGAGTGTAACCCTATCCAGTCGTGTTCAGACTGCCATTTGGTTGTTGTCTATTTCTCGTACTAGATTCATGGTCGTGGGCTCATTCTCATTGTCTTGGAACCAAAGTATCTTGAGAATTGGTCTTAGGTTGGCCATAATGTTGATATATATCGTATGGTTCTAGGATGATATAAGTTATGCCTCGGTGTTAGGCATCCTCACCAGTATTGTTGTCAAACGGTTCGACTCTCAAGAAAATAGACAGAGGTTATATCTCTATGTGTTCTTGGTAACTTTCATTGTTCAGTTGACCTTCACCTCTCTTCTGCAAATGTAAAATGAAATATGTGCATCATTTTTTCTACCCTACCCATCGTTGTCTTCCTCTATGGCTAACTGTTGTTCCATTGCCCAGACTGGGAGTTATAAGGAGACCCTGTGGCTTACTATTGTGTCTATATAAAAAGGTTTTTTCATGTGGTTGATATGTCCCTAAGGACCTCTAGTTCTCTATGCTATTGTTGAATGAACGTGCTCTCAATTGTCTCCTCTTATTCATTGTGATAGAGTGTTACACATAAAAAATACTCACTTTGATAGTGTCGCAAGTGTCTTCATTACAAAGGTCGCAAGTGTCACATTTTGCTCACAAGTGTCGCAAGTGTCAGGGAAGCATACTTCCATGATGCCCATGTCGTTCCTGTAAATGACATCAGGAGGAAACTTGGCACATGTCAAACACTTGATTTGGAAGAGGAGGAAAGGTTAATTGGGCTCATGAACCTTTTTCCATCTGAAAACACTAAAAAAACTAAGTTTTTGGAGGGGAGCACTCCCTTATAACTATCTCAGGAGTGCTGGTGCCCCCAATAAGCCATCAGGGAGTGTTATAGCACTACATCATTCCTTTTGCAGGAGATCTCCTATATTCAGGAGTGTTGGAGCCCCCCTAAACACTACTAGGGAGTGCTACAGTGCTCTGATGCCCCTTTTGAGAGAGTGCTACCTATTTTAGGCAGCAGTTGAGTTGTTGAGATGAATGGGGGAAAGATCCTTTCATTCTTGGAAGGCAGTTGGATTCGAATCCCTAGTCCAGCCATGATCTTAGGGAAGATACTCAACTGAAAGAGGAAAATACTCAACTTCCCCAAGGATATCTCAAATGGTTAAAGCCTCTCCAAGGCTATATAAGCAAGTTTTCTCATGGTGAAAGAGGACTGAAAAGAGAGAATCACACCAAACTTATGATCTTATAAGTGGTGCTGGAACAGAGAT
>ML847500.1:0-15166 GCA_009831015.1 Picea engelmannii | reverse complement strand
TCTTCTGGTAAATCATCCACTCTTGTGCTAGTCAAAACAATCCTCGGTTTCCTGACCACAATGAACTGTAGATCCTCCTTCTTCTTGACCTCTGTAAGAAGTTCCTTCCCACTCATGAGAAGTACAGTGTTTCTTACTTCCTCTTTCACCTCCTTATCCTTGATTGGAAGCAACATGTGTGTCCTCGCATTCTTCTCTAGGGTGTATGTGTTCATTCTCCCATCATGAATCACATTCCTGTCATATTTCCATGGTCTACCCAGAAATAGATGACAAACATCCATAGGAATGACATCACATAATATCTTATCATTATATCCTCCTATCTTAAACTCAAATAGACATTGTTTAGTGATAGTTACCTGGTGTCCTTTTTGTAGCCATGGAATTCTGTATGGGCTTGGATGATCAATCGTCTCCAGCTCCAGCTTTTCTACCATCTCCGTAGAAATGAGATTATCAGTGCTACCACTGTCTACAATGACCTTGCATACCCTGTCCTTGGTCTTGCAAGCATTCCGGAAAAGTCTGGTCCTTTGGAATGAACTCTCCACCTCCTTCTCTGGTGTCAAAAGAGCTTTCGCATCATCAACGATCTTCCACCTTCAGCGTCTTCTACCTCAACATCTCGCCTCTCTGCCTCGACGATGTGAGATTCTCCACTTTCCTTCTTTTTATCTGGACACTCGTAAGACTTGTGCCCATTCTTTCCACATGTGAAGCATGTTATTACTCCACCTCCTCCTCTTCCTCTACCTCTAGTACGAGGAAAAGTATTGTTGTCAACATAATCTCCTCTCTGCTCAGTATGTTGTCCTCTCTGTTCATCATATTTCCCTCGTTGTGAGGTTCCACCTCTCTCAGTTCGAGTCTGAGGTTTCTTCCAGTCCTCCTTGGGCTTTTGATATTTATCTTGGGCAACTGATTTTCCTCTGGGATGACTCCTGCCTCGGCCTCTCTGACCCTACTTTCGGCTCAGCTTCTCCTCAGCCTTTAGAGCCATCTGATAAGAATCCTCCACCATTCGGATAGTTACTATGCTCATCTCATCCTGAATGTCATATCTCATACCATTCAGATATCTGGCAACCTTTTCATCATCTCTCTCCCGATGTCCTACCCTGATGTTCAGCTTGTAGAATTCTTCAGTGTATTCTTTTACTGTCATCAGCTTTTGTCTCAGGTTCTGCATTCTCCTGAACAAAGTAATTTGGTAGTCTCTAGGGATGAATTTTGCCTTCATCTTTGCGATCATTCTGTCCCAGATTTTGATCTTATTTTTTCCCTTGCAGCATCTGTCAGCTTGTAGTTCATCCCACCACAATGCTACATGTCCCTTCAATCTCGTGACAACATGCTTGACTTTCCTGTCCTCTTCGACATCTTCATAGTCAAAGTATGTGTCCAGAGCTCTAATCCAGTCCAGAATCTCCTCTGCATCCAAGTTTCCCTCATAAAATGGAATGTCCATCTTCACTCTTGCACCCATCCTTGCAATAGCTCTGATCAAGCATTCGTTTGCTGCATCTTCAACTGCAACTTCTTCTTCATGTTCAGCCTCAATCTCACTTTCGGAATCACTAAGATCCTCAGCACTGACTGTGTGTCTTTGTGTTGTCTCCATGTCTTCGAGTCTGGATTGTAGATAACGCATCTCTCTCTCCATGGCTGGATCTGTCATCTGCCTGCCTCTTCTTCTTGGCATTTCCCTATCCTCTGGTGGATCGGGTGTTTGTCTATCCCTTCTCCTTGGTGGCATGGTGAATTCTCTTTCTCTACTACAGAAAGAAAATAACCTTTCTGTGCTCTGATACCAAACTTGGCATTGATGCATGCTCCCTTCACAACCCGCAGGTCGAAAGGTCCACGTCAACAGAGGATCTTTTCTTTACCGCTAGCCCGAAGAACTCTAAACGGTCCTTCTATTTCCCTATCGGGAAATCTGCACCCACAACAAACTCTCATGGGATCCCCTCTTTTCACTTAGGAGATCGGGCTTCGCAACTTTACGAATCCAGTGGCCAAGCATTGGTCTCTCGAATCCTCGAAACCCGACGTAGTCAACGCTGACCCTTCTCTTTCCTTTTCGGGATTTTCCTTATCGCGATTTCGTCGATCACGATGTCGAGAAACTTGTCTCCTTGACTCTCGAATCCTAATTTTTTCAAACTCTGATACACTCACGAGCTTTGACTTTTCAACGCCACTTCACTTCATCGGCACTTCGGACTTCACAATATCGTGAATCCTAATGCAAAGGTTTCAGAACTTTACTCCACGAAAATTCGATATGGTCAACGGAGGTTGACTACTCATCACTAGTGCGCCACCTGTCCACTCGCTAACTCCTCCGTAGCCCACACAAATCCTCTTAGCTTTCAGGATATCGCGTTTCATGATTTCGCAATTCCCGTTGCAAGGTTTACGGGACTTCCACCCACGAAAACCCAATACAAATATGCACGTGTAAATCCAACGGCCCTTGTGGCTTGGATCTATGGTCCTACCCCTCCTGAGCTTAGAACCTTTCGATACTTTCTCCGTAACTTCCCTGCTTCTTTGTGAGATCTAACGGTCCACGGAAATTCATGGATCCTCTTTAGAGAATCTCAACCGTCCATTCTTCCTCTGAGAATCTATCTTCCTACGGTCCGACGTTGCTACGCTTTCTTACAAACTTCAAGGTACTTGGTCTTTTCACCTGCCTTTGATGACCCTTGAAGACTTCAAATACTTATGAATTTTCTCCTTAACTTCAAATACTTTCAAGTGCTTAACTTCTTCAACTCCGCGCACACCTGCAACAACAGTCTCTGAATTCTTCTCTCAGGTTCTCAACCCTGAGACTTCACTTGGCCTACGCACTCCTTGCATGGAGCCTGTGTCTGACTGCACTTCTATGGAAATGAGAACAAAATCTATCTCTCCTGAGCTTTCAGAGACCAACCTCTGAATCTTTTGTCAACGCACTCCTTGCGGATAATTCAACTGCACTCCTTGCATTAACTCTTGCTCAGATAGAGAAACAATTGAAACTCATTCCATTACCCTTTTCTCTCAGATTTCAAACATTCAACAAGAAATCATTCATACATAGAATTAAAGCAATTGCATGACAGAAAGAGTAAAACATTCATTTAGGATAACATTCAAAGATGCATACACAGAGAATATATGAACACCATGAGTCTGAATTACAACTTTCTTTGTATTAATTCAGAACTTCTGTACATGGAGTCTACTACACAACTCTCTGATTCTCTTCTTCCCAATAATGTCTTCTGCTAATGTTACAATACACAATGAGGGTGTCTATATCCCATTTCCCTCTTGCGCTCTAAAACTCTCTAATATAGAATTGAATTCTACCTACCTTACATTAACTATCATAAATGCCTTTTATCTACTAAGGACGAGAGAAAATTTCTCAAGGTCCGTTTACATTATACAAAGGTGCTCCTTCTTAATTATATTATTTAATATGGTGCATCAATTTCAAGGTAATTTCAAAATTTGTGTTGGGCGCTTTTCTAACTGTCCATTGTCTCCACACTGGGTCGCTTGAGATGCTTCTGCATCACCCCACTCTTCATCAAAAGAGTGACACCAAAGTGGTTGATCTGTTTTCATCCCCGGTCGATCCCACTCTCTCATTAGAGAGTGACACCAAAGTGATCGATCCGTTTCTACCCGTCGACCCCATTCTTCCCTTGGAGAATGAAACTCAAGTGGTCGATCAAGTTTCGCCATCGGTCAATCCCATTCCTCCATTGAGGAATGTCAAAGTGACTGATCCAGTCCCCTCCTCGGTCAGTCCCACTCTTCCTCTGAAGAGTGCCAAAGTGGACGATCTAGTTTCACCATCGGTCGATCCCATTCCTCCATTGAGGAATGTCAAAGTGACTGATCCAGTCCCTTCCTCGGTCAGTCCCACTCTTCCTCTAAAGAGTGCTAAAGTGGTCTATCCAAGTCCACCATTGGTTGATCCGATCCAATCATCAATTGATCCTACTCCCCTTCTAGAGAGTAAACCCGATACTGCCCATGTTTTTCTCATTAATACATACTCTACTATGTTGGGGGGCATTCCTCCTTCTCCTGTGAAACTCCCTCCAAGTACTGAAGCCATCCTTTTTGATTGGGGTGCGCTAATTGGACCTTGTCTTCCCTCACACATTCCTTTCCAGATTACAGTACAGGTTCATGGTCAGGACGTTCCTCAAATGATGATAGATGAAGGTGCGTCCGTTAGTATTTTTTTTTCTGTTGCTTGGTACGCTTTGGGTTGTCCGCAACTTGCACCAGTTACACAGAATCTGTTAGCTTTTAACAGAATAACTCGTCAACCTTTAGGGATCCTTCCTCAGTTTCTTGTAACTTTGGGAGGGAAAACTGTCTTTATCAATGTCATGGTAGTCTGAGATCCCTTGGATTTCTCTTTACTCCTTGGGTGGGATTATGTCTATGCCATGAAAGCTCTTGTATCCACTCTTTTCCATGTGATATCTTTCCCTCACAATGGAAGAATTGTGACTATTTATCAACTTTCATTCATTGGCCCCTACTGGGTTACCTCCCTAAGTGGTTCTTATATGTAGACAGTATCGCCCCCGCCGCATGTCAATTATGTGGTGTTGTCTCCCATGATTTCAACTTCTGATGCTTTGGATCCGGTAGTTGACATGGTGATCTCTTCGGTAGGGTTATTGGAGTCTGATCTCCTTACCCCTGTCATGACCCTCGACATCTGTTCCTTATTGAGTGATTATATTCCATCCAATGAAGATATCCTGGAGGCCATGACCGAGTTTTGTCCCTTGACATGGTATCCTTCCAGAGCGTTATCCTCTCGGGAGCCATGATCAGGACAAAGCCTCGAGCATAGTTTCTCTTCTCTGTGGCAAGATCGTTAAAAAATGAAAAGAGAGGTCTTGAGCATAGTTCTTTTCCTGTGTCAAGCTCGTTAAAAAATGAAACAATCCCCTCTCTTGAACCTTCTTTTCATCCACCCCTCTCCTTTTTCTCATCTATTAGAGAAACTAGTGACAACCTCGAAGTCGGTGACTGAATTGAAGCTTGGAGGGCATGTCTCCAGCCTTTGATGATCATTCTGGAGTTAATACACTAGCTTTCATGCTGGGGGAATACCGAGCTTAGTATTTGTTCTTTCTTGTGCTCATAAATACATGAGAATGCATCCAGGTAGAATTTTATCTCTTTTTTGGACCTGTATGGATACACGAAAAAGGAACCCCCCTGGAGTCTCCTTTAAGCTCTTTTCAGACTCTCTAAACATGAAATGATTTCCGAGTGATCTTTCTTCCTTTCCCACTCGTTAAATGGTTTGAAAGGGAATCTTTCGAGTGATAATTTATCTCTTTTTTGGCCTCGCGAGACTAACATTACGAAAAAGGACAACATTGGAGTTATCTTTAAGTTCTTTTTAGACTCTCTAAAGATGAAAAGATTACCGAGCAACCTTGTTCTCTTCACGCTCGTTAAAGTATTTGAAGAAAATGTCTGTTGAATGATAGTTTATCTCTTTTTTGGTCTCGTCGGACTACTTTACGAAAAAGGAACTGAGAGAGTTCTCTTTTAAGTGTTTTTCCAGACTCTATAATCATGAAAAACCTTTGAGTTTTCTATCTTTGGAATCACTAAACAAAACATCGATAGGCCCATATGGGACCGAACCCTTACCTCTTCCAGTTCATTAAACAAAGGAAGAGGAACTTACCGAAGGTGAGTTTTATCGAGCATGTGTTACCCTCCTTGAGCTCGTTAAATTAAAAAGAGGTACTCGTCTATCTGGATGGGGGAAAAAATTGAAAGAAGCAAGCCAAGCAGTATTTTTGAGAACATTACCACATAACTCTTAGAGTCGCCCTTGAACACAACACTTTGTATTTTGCATGCATTATAATCCATTGAACCTTTGCACTGAGCCAATCCTTTGAGTTTCTTTTACTCCTCTGGGTCACCTGACGTAAGTCACAACATCCACTGGATCGTCAAGTTTTGGTCCATGTCATGTTTCTGCTATTGTGCCTCAGTGTTCAAGGGAAGTATCCACCTCGAGAGTCAGCCATCACAAATATATTGTCTCAATACCCGTGTCAGTCCATGCTCATTTGATTTACCAATTACATTTATATGTTTGTTTTGTGTCGTTGATGGGGGATACATCAAGGCCCTCCTTTGACGAGCCTATTCCTGTCGACTTCAACACATTATCCAGGAACTAGACTTAGAAACCAGTTAGTACTTTGGGACCTGCATGCCTCAATGGCAGACCTCCTCACGTCCGACAGTGAGTTTACATCATTGACCTCTGATCGGATGATTCCACAGATGTTTGACTTCAGCTCATCCATTCACATTCGTTGGGATGTACTAGATTACCTTGGGAATCATTGACATTAATGGTGATCTCCCTCGCGCTTGTTAACGGTTTACATCATTGACCGATAATCAAGTGGTTTCTACCATTTTCGACATCAAGACATCTATTCACATGGTTAGATTCGTACTACATCGAGATCGGTAAGAATACCCTGGGTTGAGTGATCACTTTGATATGTACTTTGCCCAGGTTGCGATGGAGTTTCATTTGAACAATGACACATATACTGTTACATAGATCCACTTTGTATTGGTCGTGGCTATGTCTTGTCATCTCATAGATCCACTGTGTATTCTTCGTGGCTATGATCAGTTCATGTCATAAGATTATAGATCCACAGTGTATTTTCAGTGGCTATACCTTTTTATCAATACAATTATGGATCTGCAGTGTATTTTATGGCGGCCATATCTTGCAAGTCTTGATCACCCAAGCATAGGTATGCCTGCCTTGGGTTTGAAACATGTCATAATATTTGTTGGATGTTTGTGTGTAGCTTTTGTTAGGTTCTTTGTGTCTATACCCTTGCTTGAAAGTCTACAAAGCATTTTAGTTATCAGTTCCTCTCTTCTAACTTCACACTTTGGGGGGCAATCTATTACACATAAAAAATACTCACTTTGATAGTGTCGCAAGTGTCGTCATTACAAAGGTCGCAAGTGTCGCATTTTTCTCACAAGTGTCAGAGAAGCATACTGCCATGATGCCCATGTCATGCCTGTAAATGACATTAGGAGGACACTTGGCACATGTCAAACACTTGATTTGGAAGAGGAGGAAAGGTTAACTGGGCTCATGAACCTTTTGCCATCAGAAAACACTCAAAAAACTAAGTTTTTGGAGGGGAGCGCTCCCTTATAACTATCTCAGGAGTGTTGGCACCCCCCATAAGCCATCAGGGAGCATTATAGCGCTACATCAACCCTTTTTCAAGAGTGCTCCTATCTTCAGGAGTGATGGTGCCCCCCTAAACACTACTAGGGAGTGCTACAACGCTCTGATGCCCCTTTTGAGGGAGCGCTACCTATTTTAGGCAGCAGTTGAGTTGTTGAGATGAATGGGGGAAAGATCCTTTCATTCTTGGAAGGAAGTTGGATTCGAATCCCTAGTCTAGCCATGATCTTAGGGCAGATCCTCAACTGAAGGAGGAAAATCCTCAAATTCCCCAAGGATATCTCAAATGGTTAAAGCCTCTCCAAGGCTATATAAGAAAGTTTTCTCATGGTGAAAGAGGACTGAAAAGAGAGAATCACACCAAACTTATGATCTTATAAGTGGTGCTGGAACAAAGATATTTTGGAGGCAAGAGACCTATGATCTCATAGGGAGAAATTAGTGAAGCTATCGCCATTCAGATTGTGGATCTTTTGAGCAAGGGGTAGACAAGGAGGACTTGGTGAAATTGCTGCAATCCATCTATGGTTGTAAGCAATGTTTTGTCCTCATCAATATAATTTGCTTGTCCTGTTTCTTTCTAATTCGTGTTCAATCTCACATGAATTTGTCTCTTTAGTAGATAGACCTATTTCGAACTAATCTTGATAGAGTAGGAAGTAGTCGTACTTTGTTTGTCTATAGGGTTTATCAAGGAGCGAATGATTGGAGCTCAACTCGGAGCGTGCAGGGACAAACACCGGTAAAAGGTACTTCTTTTTTCCTTCCTCCTCACACACTAGTCCACCTAGATCTAAAAGGAAGTCAGTGACCACGATAATCACTTTCTGTCTTAGAGTTAAGAGTCTAGCTCTTTGAGGAGATCTACCTTTCCACAGGGAGATTTTCCTTCAACAGCCCGATTTTAAATCTCCAATTGTTTTGCTCCCTTTGGGCATCTTCTTGTTTGTTAAATATGGGTTTATCAAGTGGAGGGGTTATGGATTTTTTTTTCCGAGTCCTTACCTCATTGTTCTATGATTAAATTGGTTGAAGAATAACAATTGGGAATGAGTAATTTACAGTCGAGGGATATTATCCTCCCATTATGTTTCCACTCATTGTGTCTTACAGTGAGGTTTTAATTCCAGATTGGAAACACCGATGTGTTTCGCTAGGCCCGATTGGGGTTATAGAAAATTATGAAAATGGTGACTGTGTATATTTGGTTATATTCACTTTGCATATATTAGTGAATCATCGTGCATATTGTAAATGATTACATCGACAACGATGAGGCTCGGGTTTTATGTTGTTTGTGGTTCCATTGCAAAAACTTATCAATTGATATGATGAAGAAAGTGTGTAATCAGGCATGTTTGTAAGTTTGTTCATATTTTGAAATGGACTTGTGCATATGTTTTAATTGGCCGATTGTGAATTGGTAGATAGTGGATGTTATTTTTATAGTGATGTAGAGGTGTAGCAATGTTGTTGTGTGTTTTCTTTAAATTCTTAAAAGGAAAGAAAGAAATTAAAGACCAAACATTTTCTTAACATGACTGTTGAATGGAAAGTTGTTTCGATTCTGAGTATGATTGCACAAACTATTCTAATTAAGATGTTTTGAGAAATTTAAATGCTGGAACAACAAACAGTTTGATACACAATGCTTATTGATATGGTGTTGGTATTTTTTGTATTGATTTTAGTATATAGTTATGTTTTACTTGATTTGTTTTATGAACAATATTCGTTATTTCCCTGCCATTTTCTCACTTTTCCGTCCATTACAAATCCCCTCACATTCCCAGATTCACTATTCATGCCATGTTCTTAAACTTAATTTATAATTAAATGAAAACTTTGTATTATAGCAGGTGAAGGATGGCACAGAGATGAGTTACAGTTGATATGTTTTGTTATTACAACACAGTTGATTGTTTGATAAATTGTTGAGCAGTAAGCATGATCTAATCCTCTTCATTTTACCACTTTTCGCTCAATACAATCCCTCATATATCCGAGAACCCTTATTCACCCCCTGCTCATTGACAAGTATTAAACGATTTTTATGGATTGGATTGCATGAGTGTGATCTGTTGCCAAGCCAAACTTTGTTTCATATTTAAAGAGATGTCATGTATGGTTTGTTGAAGAAACTAGTTGCTAATCGACACTGCATACATGAATGAGCTTCTTCAACAGAGGAATCCATGGCCGGAATAATAGGGGAGGAGGAAATTGGAACAAAGGCCCTAGAAGGTCAAGGTTTTCGATACATTTTGATGCAAATCCACAAGAGTTGAACCAGCTATTCCAAGATGGGTTTTTCAACTGGATTGGACAAGGGGTGGTCCAACCTAGCCCAGAAAGGCCTCCTTTCTACCCCCCACATGTCCCGTTCTAACGAGACATGAGGGGGAACTAGGATACTAGGGATATTAGTTTGTGTCCGCACTTACTGATTTGTCTAGTAACAAAATTGGCGACTCCACTAGGGATCGTCATATTTTGGTTTTTTCTTCCTTTTTTCTTTTGGCTTTCCTTCTTTTGGTTGATTTTTCATTCTCTGAGTCATTGGGTGATCCATGTTGACTCCATGGTCTTGAAATTTCATTTGGAAATCCTGTCCTTTGTTAATTTTTCCTTCATTTTTAGTCATCGTCGCGCCCTGCTGTGAAAACCAATGTGACGACGTCACATTGTGTATTTTTCACTCCCTGCGATGATCCTTGATTATCTCACTATGTCCTTATTCTTCCTGCGACGATTCCTGAAGAAATGTTTTGAGTGACGGTCATTTTTTCCTCTTTGCCCAGATTTTTTATCATTTCTTGGAATGAATTTTTGGTCCTGTTGGATGATTATTCACAACTTGGTTTGCAATTTTTAAACTAAAWTTTATCATTTCTCAAGTRTTAAGAGTATTTTTCATAAGMTTCAAAAGTTTTATCTTTGACTTATCATTGCAAGGTTATARTCTTTGGGTTTCATCCTTGAGTACTTGTCAGTTAACTTGTTAATGATATTTTTTGAGTTTTGGATTGTTGTTGATTAGAAAACARKTTGTGTTTCCATTAAACCAAYAAGTTTTCTTGTTTTTATATTTTTGGTTGCCTTATGAGTTAAGTTTGGGAAATTGTGTTTTGAGTGCATTCATTTTCTTGAACAACTCTGTCATTTTTTCTTGATTCAGATCTTTGTTTTTACTTGAAAAGAAAAATAATTGAAAATTGTCTTTCTCTTCTTAGTGTTTACAAGAAAATTTTTGCATTCAAGTTTTTTTTTTAAAGAGAAAATTGGAAAATTCAATACATTTGATTGTTTGACATCAAGATTTTTCAAATTTGATAGGATTTGTATTTTTCAACTTGTTGTATTCTAAAAAAGAAAACCTTCTCTCTTATGTAATTAGTGTTCATCCAACAAAATGATTGCATCTAATATATCTTTGCATATTGTTGAGTCAAGGTCAATCACTTCATCAGTTTCATCTCCATTTCCTTTATGAGTTAAACAACAACTATTACAACTAAGCATAATTTTAAAATTTATATAGTAACTTTTATTTTCTAGAAATCTTATACACTAGCATTAGCTAGGGATAACGCTTTGGAATAGGTTGTGAGGAATACTCTCCAAAGCATCAAAACACACAATAGTATCTTGTGATAGGGAGAGTTAAATCCACTTGCTACATTTTGTCCCGGGAAGCCCTTCTAACACAAGGTTCAATGATGAAGTTGCATTAAGGCTAATAGAGTTCACTTGAGAAGAAAATATTGTGTGGAATTTCTCGAGGAGATTTCGATCTTAGATACCCTGCCCTTGTGCGTATATAGGACCATCGACTACTTCCACAGGCATCATTGTCGTAATTGGTAACCTTAGCAGCCTATCTCTTTAGGGTCTTTACACGAGGTGACTGTGGAGGGGAAAGTCTTCACGGTATATGGAATCGATGTTGGCCAAACTCACTCTGGATCCTTGGAGGGTATACCCACGATTATGTGTGGGAGCTTGCACCAAGGTGTAAGTCCGTTAAGTAGGTAGTCAACGTAACTTTTTCACTTGTTTTACCCCAACCCCTTCTTGTCTTGATCTCACAACGTTGGATTTCATCATCAAATAGTGATTTCGAAATAATAAGGTTTGTTTGTATGCTTGATATCTAGATTTTATTAGTGAACTGTTGTTAGTTTTATCTAGTTGGCCATAGATATTTTTCACTCTTTATTCGGTGTGGCCAACATCGTCCCTCGTCGTTCACGTAGGATGCAAGGATTTTCTCCGAAAGAACTAGAAGAATACACCCCCTTGATTCCTGATTCACCAGAAGGTCCTTCCCCTGAAGGAGCAATCAATAACGATGTATCCTATGAGATCATGATTTCTACTCCGTTGGTTGAATCATAACTCCCTGTAAATCCGCTTTTTGAATGTTATTAAATACCCTGCTTTACTCTAAATAAACTCATCGGGAGATGTTGTTGCTGAAGACTATACTAGAATACCTTAGGGACCTTTCATAGAGTCTGGTGTGGATGATCCACCATTTCATAGTGAATCATTTAGAACCCCAGTTCACACTTATGGAATTTTTAATCTTAGTTCAGTCCCAGTTTGTTCTTTTTGGAGGACTCCCTCGAGACATGATATTTTTGATAGACTAGGTATGAGTCCAAACCAACCTACGTCATCATATGTACCCGTTACTTCGACTGCTTATACAATACCTCTGAATCATTTTAATGGCACGACAAGTAATTTTGTTACGGCTTCAGAATTGTTGTTGGTTGGTACACATACTATCCTTCCTCTTCAGTTCACTAGCTCTACCACAGTGCCACAAGTTGCACATTTTTCTACCGGAAGTTCTGGAACTATTCAAGCTCTTATTGGAACACCACTTCCGCTTAGATCGAATCCATGACTTCCACCTAGGTATAATGCTCTTAGTAGTTCTATTCCTAATCCTACCCAGGGTCCATCTGGAGGACCTAGTCTTTTTATTCCACCTGGGTATAAATATGCTAGCAGTTTTATTCCTACTTCGTCTCAAGTTTTGCCCGTGGGGGCTAGTCTTCCTCCAACGCTTGGAGGATCAAATCGTCCTAGCCCAAGTAGCTCCAACTTACTTGGAGGAACAAGTCATTTTGTTACTTATGGTTATCAACTTCCTGTTGGAGGTCAACCTCAAGTTGGGGGGAAACCCCAATTTGGGGGTCATAACCCATTTTATGGGAAGTATACACCTGGATTACAAACCCAACCTTGGAATTTTCCTTTCCAAGGCAATCAACAACTGCCTGGGGGGAAAATCCTCAATCAAATTATTTTGTACCCTCTAATATCAGACATCCTTATCCAAGCATTGTTAATCCTACCTGGGGTCAAGTTTCCCAATATTATGCTAATTTCCAAGGTGGCACGCTATTGGCCCTCAACCAAGTTTATGGAAACGTTGGTCGTCTTTAACCATTTTGGGAATTCGACAGGCTGGTCAAAGAGGGAGTGCCTAGGTGAAGCATAGATCGTGGGATCTCCCCCTATCTTATGGGATTTTTGGGTTTTGGGTTTATGTAACGGGTATGGGATGTCGGATCATGGGTTTACCCATGTTTAGGCCCCTTTGTAATGTATAAATAAGAGGTTGCACGTTGTAAGAAGTAGTTATGTGTGTGTTAAGTGCAAGTTCGATCTATGTGATCGTTAGAGTATGATTTTTCCAAGTGCATATATTTTTTCATGATTTGTGCATACTATTGAGACTTGCAGAGCTAAGTGCTAGTGATTGTAAGAAGGCTCTGTGCTTGATTGTAAGAAGGATTTGTGCTTTGACCTAACTTGGGGAAGGAGGATCTGGCGAGGTGCGCGTAGATCTCTTGTCCTATGTAGAGTGGGCCTTGAGGCTCTGTGCATGTAAGAACATTAGAAGAAGCTAATAAAGAAGCATAAGAGTTGGTGGGCGTAGCCCCACACTGGGGTGAACCACGTATATCCTGTGTTGATGTGATTTGTGCAGTATTATTAGTGTGTTTACTTGCTTAGTGCATTGATCTTAATATATGATAGGTAGATATATGAATGTTGAGTACTTATTATGTGAAGGAATGTTAGATATGCTCCGATGCTATGTGTTGAATGATTAGATATACTATATCTAGATTAATACTGCATTGTTCTATAATAAGGGCTTATTCTATGATGTGAATGGAAATCTAGATCTAATGCATGTTGTTGGCTAAGTGTTGTGTTAAGGTATTGTAATCATATATCTATGTCCCAGCTAGGTTGCAGACACTTGAGTCATGTTGGTTGTGGAGCCTGATTATCTTCCTGATTTAGAGGTCTTTTACTTTCAGTCGTGTTTATACCCCATGAAGTATTTACACCCCAGAAGTATGTACACTCTTCCACGTGGGGGAGTGTAGAGGGGGGGTACTGGGTATGTAATTTCATTGTAAATCTAGACAATTCATTATAAGGTCGCAGATCTAACGATAGAGATTATGTTAGGGTTTTTTTCCCTAGAAGGCAACCCTCTTTTATGAGGGAAATGTATTGTGGCTATGTATGTTCGTGAGTATTGTATTCTGAGAGAGGAGACTATGAGAGAAAGAAGAGGAAGTTACAATGGGTTTTGTTGTAGGTTGTATCCCTTCATTTTGCTGGATAATAATAAAGAAAGGACCTGGCAATTTCTTTGGTGGACGTAGCCCACACTGGGTGAACCACGTAAATTTTTGTCTCTCTTGTATTGTGCATCTTCTGTGTTTTGTTTTATTTTATTTCTTTGCGGTCTTGTTTTTCTAACAAATGGTATCAGAGCGTAAGGTAACTCGTAGGAAAAGAGGGTTCCTAGTTCGAGTGGGAGCAATGTCGGAATATGGAAAGTTTAGGGTCGAGAAATTTAATGACCAAAACTACCAGTTATGGAAGATGCAGATGGAAGATTATTTATATTAGAAGGATCTATTCCTACCATTGAACATAGTAGAAAAGAAGTCGTCGACCATGAAGGATGAAGAATGGGATATTCTTGATAGAAAGGCTCTAGGAACGATACGGCTGAGCCTAGCAGCGTCGGTGACTTTCAATATCTCGAAAGAAAAGACAACAAAGGGTTTGATGGACGTGTTGGCCAAATTGTATGAAAAACCCTCGGCGTCTAATAAGGTATTTCTAATCAAGAGATTATTTAATATGAATATGTCGGAAGGTGGGTCTGTTGCAGATCATTTAAATGAATTTAAAACGGTTACTAATCAACTAAGTTCTGTAAAAGTGGACTTTGATGATGAGGTTAGGGCTCTTCTAATATTATGCTCATTGCCAGAAAGCTGGAATGGCTTGGTCATGGCTGTAAGTAACTCTGTCTCTGGTTCAAATACTTTAAAATTTGATGATGTTGTTGGTGTTATCCTTAGTGAGGAAATGCGACAGAAAAGCATAAGTGAGACATCAGGTAATGCGTTGAACATGGAGAATAGGGGAAGACAAAAGGATAGAGGAAAGGGCTCAAGGAACCATGGGAATTCTAGGAAGGGAAGATCCAAATCCAGACTTGGAAAAATAGAGTGCTAGAGTTGTGGGAAGAAAGGACATCTGAAGAAAGACTGCAAAGCTCCAAAGAAACAAAGAGATGGACAGCAGGAGAGAAATCAGGAAGCAAATGTAACAGGTGATGTGTTACAAGATGCTTTGATTATTTCTGTAGAAAATATTTATGAGTCTTGGGTATTAGATTCAGGGGCTTCATTTCATGCCACATCCCATAGGAAACATTTTCTAGATTATGTTCAAGGTGATTATGGACAGGTTCATTTGGGTGATGATGCACCATGCAAAATTGTTGGAATGGGAAAGGTAAAAATAAAGCAACGC
>ML847499.1:14674-34630 GCA_009831015.1 Picea engelmannii | reverse complement strand
TGTGATTTAATGAGATCTTCATCTAGGAAGATCTTGCTAGGAAGAGAGAACAAGTTCCGCCTAACTCTAAGGGCTTGGAGTTGATTAACCACAGACCTAAATTGGAGAAAGAGAGTGGAGTTGGATCCACGCCAAGCCCTTTCAAGTGTCACATCAAGAAGGTTAGGGGTATCTTGGAGAAACATTATCCTAACCTCCACGGGGTCTAGGGATGGATGAGGTAGAGGGAGCCCTCTCACCTTCAGGTTTATCTCCCTTGATCGCCAAGCATGTTCCTCAATGAGCTTAGCCTGTACCACTTCGTCCACTATTGCAAGGGGGGGAGGAGCACGACCCATTCCACGAACCACTTGTGCCCATGATTTGATGTGTTTTGGTCTCTTATTTAAAGGTGTCTTGTTGGGTTTGCATCTCCTCCTGCTTGTTTTTAAGGTCAAGAATTTTTGTGTGCAAGGCATCATTCTGAGGATGAAGAGCTTCTTACATTTTGTTTTCATTTAGCAATTTCTTGAGGGATAAATTTTCTGATTCAACCTCAAAAACTCTGTTTAAGAGAATGAGAATTTCCTTTTGCTTTTGTTCCAGCAATTTAGCAAAACTATGGACCAGGGCACACAATAAAATTGGATCAGTCGAAAGAATTACCATGCTGTCAGAATCAAAACTTGTAGGTTGTTGTTCCATTGAATATCAATTCTGCAGATTTGTCTTCATGCTGTCTGAATCAAGGTTCCCACTTGTAGGTTGTTGTTCCACTGTTCTGCAGGTTGATGTTCTGTTGCTTTTCTAGCTCTAGATCAAACTCCAAGTTTGGTTGCTTATGTGTGAGTCGTGACTACCCCAAATGAGGTCCCAATAGAGGGAGGACCTATGTTCTGTGGGTGGGTAGCTTTCGCTGATTATGTGGTAGTAGCAGCCAGATCTGAGGTCATAGGAAAAGGGGTAGCTAGAGAACTGACAACGTGCTTGTTTGGGGGGAAGACCTGTATAAGTGGAAGCAATCTCCTCCAAGGAGCACAATGTAAGGAAGGGGTAGTGCTCACACCCCTAAGCCATGTCACCAAGAGATTGTAACCTATGGAGTATGGAGCCTAGTTTGAAAATAGTCTTGAGGCGAAGAGGGTTTACCCCAAACTCTGATTGGATGTTGTGAGGAATGGTCTATTTGTAGTGGAGCATTCGTTGCAATAAGAGGATCTGGACACTCTAAGTCTTATCCTAGTTAACTCTTAGTAAACTAGGTCCCCAAACCTTGGAGCCATAAAGGACTATGTGTTCGATGATCATGTCGAAGAGGTGCATCTTGGATGAGATTTTTTGGAAGTGGCTTTGAAAGCATTATCACTCAAGTAGGGAAATGGATCCATATCCCTTGGAAAGTCTGGCATGGAAAGCATGTCTGAAGCTGTAGTGCAGAATTGAAAAATAGACACCCAAGTATGTGCCGGTCACTGTGATCTTAGTATCTTGCCTTTGGAAAAAGAAGTGATAGTCAAAGAGTGCATTCTTAGACATAGTGAAGATCATGAACTTCGTTTTACTAAGGTGATTATCAATTGTTAAAGATCATAGAAATTGGAGAATGTTTCAAATTGTCTTTAAAGCCCCTCAGGTGATGACACTAAGAGGATCGTGTTGTCGGTGAAAAAGTTCAAGGAGATGAAGAGGTAAGGGAGGCCAACGATACATATGTGGGCCAATGCCCTTACAAGCAACCGACAATAATCACATGTAGGCCTTGTTATCGCACACACTGTAGGTTGGGGAAAGCTCGACCCAATCCACGAGATGGTGATAACTGTGGGAGAGTCTACCCACTGTCACCTTAGATAAACCCTCCCCTCACTTTAGTGAAGGATTTCTCCTACACAAGGGGAGAATCCCGGGTGAGCCTAGGGGAAAAGGAATGAAAAGTGGTGTTATGGAAGATGATGCCCCTGGAGGTCAAACTATTAAGTGGAAAGTGGCTTGGGAACAAGTCTCAAAGATGGTTAATGGTTGCCAAGTGCTTGAATACTTGTGGATGATAGTTGTACCTGCCCGGGACACAAGAAGAGACAAGTATACAAGGATCAAAGATGAGGTGGACAAGCAAGTTAAGCTTGCTGTCCCAAACTACAGCAGTAAACAAGAGTTTATATCAGCAAGGAATAATGCTAATTACTGCAGATTTAACCACTCAAAGCATCAAAGATTTATTGAGAAGTGAAACACCAAACATGTAAATTAGTTCAGAATACTTTAGCACAAGCTTTTCTGGTATTAGAGGGCTGTTATATGATGTTATTAGCAAGTTATTATAGCAGCCAAGTGGCTGTAGCAAACAATTGCTACAACAGCAAAATCCAACCACAAAAATCAACAAGTAATCCGTCAAAAAGATAGACAATGAGAAGTAGAACAATAATAGACGTTTACAAGTAAATTTTAGTGGTTGGTAAGTGTGCAACAAGTAAAAGAGAGAGTTTTCTGCAGCCGTAATGGCTGTAGCTTTAAGTTTATAACAGCAACAAATTTCTTGGCCTAAAGAGGACGCCCTTAGGGCATAAACAAGCTTATAACACTAAGAAAAGATTCCAACTTGAACAAATTCAATATATCGAAAAATCACGCATTCCAATCCAAGTATTTTATCTCTCCAATGCAATAAATGATTAGTGCCTTGCCAAATGGGTTATGGAGTCTTCTTGTATTAGGTTAGACCTACTACTTCTCAAGGGGTGTAAGCCCTTTTACTCCTCCTAGCAACCTTTGCAATAGCTTTTTCAACAAACAACAATGATGAAACTTGGTGTAGGGTATATGCCCTTATATGCCTCCAAGGATCTAGCCAATAACAACCATGGAACAAGAAAGAAGAACTAACAATATGCAGATTTTCTTAGCAATTCCAAGAGCATGCAAAGACAAATCCTAGTTACCAAGCAACTTCATCACCAAAGCAAGAGAAAAATCCTCCAAGAGCTAGCGCACCACTTTAAGCCACAAGACAAGTGACAAACCATAGCATAAGAGAGAGAGAGAATGAATTTTCCCAAGTAGGGCACAAATTTCAGCCAAGTATCCTCTTCAAGATGGGAGAGTTATGTTGTAAAATGAAATGAAATGATTCTTATTTATACAAAACTCCTAAAATGTGTTTGTCCACTTAAGAAGGGCAATCCACAAAATAAGGGAGACATTTCCCTTTATTTTTCCCCTTTACAACTTTAAAATTTAATTTGCACATAAGAAAGCCCTAGAAAAGCATGACGTCACCCTTCTAGGGCAATATTTTTCACTTGGAGCAAGTCGTTGAGCTTGGGGATGACACGTTGGGCCTCCAAAAGCCTCCTCCTTGTGCGCTAGGGCCTTCTCCATCAAGCTAAGACTTCTCCTCATCAAAAAGTGCCAAGTGTCAATCAAGTCAACACCACCACCACCAAACCCTATCCCCAACAAGATGTCAACCCCCAAGATGTAGCGCTCTAGCCTCCAAAGGAAAATCGTTGGGGTGTTGAAGGGCTAGGAGAGGTTTTCTAGGGTATCTCTCAAGCCTCCAAAGGCTATCATCATCATCCGATGTGCGGGCTATGGTATCCAACCTATGGGCTTCTTGCCCCAATGAAGGCCAAGTTGGGCTTGTTCCTACAAATCGTCCTCCAGTCAAGGTCCTGCAAAGACAGACAAGTGCACCCTCCAAGGATCTCAAGTCAAAGCTGTTAAATTTGACAACATCGACAGTCAGTCTCCAATGAGAGGCCATATGGACCACCCCGACGCTAGCCAGGGAGATTTGGAGAATCAACTAGTCTTGTGAGGTATTGACAAAAGTCAGGGGGAACGTACAACCTCTGTGAGCATAGACAGTCTAGTGCAAAAGTCAGGGGTAACGTACAACCTCTGTGAGCATAGACATACTAGTGCAAAAGTCAGGGGGAACGTACAACCTCTGTGAGCCTAGTCAAGCCTTGTGAGCCATGAGCAAAAGTCAAGGCATCTAGCAAAAGTTAGGTTGAATATAGAATTCCTATGAGCTAGAAACAAATGATATTCCTAATATTGCAAATGATATAAATGTATTGATATAGTGCGTTGGCACATGTAACATTATCCACCATGAAGAGAAATTCAAATTGCCATGTAAAGGGTCTAGTTGTAGAAGTCAAAGTTGCATGTCTAGGTCAAAGTCAAAGTTATCAAGTTGTCACATGTTGCATGCATGTCTAGTTGCATGTAGATGCATTGCATGCATGCATGTCAAGTGCATGTTAAGTTAGTACGCATGCATGCCAAGTCAAGGGTGAGTTGTAACTGAAGTCTCAAGTCTAGTTCTATTTTCGAACTAAAGTGTGAAGCTGAGTTATGTCAAGCATGCTTTCATACCTCTAATTCGAGTCCTCTCCTCTTCTCCTTTTCACTCCTTTATAAGCAGAGGTCGACCCCTCTCTCTCTACAATTGTTATGCAAGGTAAGGGTGAAGCTATAGAGCCAACAATACAAGTGCTAAACATAGGCACATATCAATCCTCTAGAGGCAACAATACAAGTGCTAAACAGAGGCACGTATCAGTCCTATAGAGGCAACAATACAAGTGCTAAATAAAGGCACGTATCAGTCCTATAGAGGCAGCAATACGAGTGCTAAACAGAGGCACGTATCAGTCCTATAGAGGCAGCAATACCAATGCTAAACAGAGGCACATATCAGTCCAATAGAGGCAGCAATACTAGTGCTAAACAGAGGCACATATCAATCCAATAGAGGCAGTAATAACAACCCCTATCAACGCTGATATATCAGTCCATAAGAGGCAACATATCTCAGTCTTTGAAGGCAACTCAGATACATCTTCAGCGCTGGACTGTAACAAAAGTTTAGATATCAACAAGGTCTTTTAGTTACACAATGAGGTCAGAGTCAACTTGGCAAGCTCTTTAAGAGCAGAGTATTCATGGTGGATATTTGTAAGTGATCTTACATTATTAATGCAATAAAGGAGGATCATTTGCTGGGGTTTTTCTCCCTGTACAGGGTTTCCCCAGGGTATATGTGTTGTTGATGTGCATGCTTACGTATCTACATGATTATTGCTATTCAGTTATGATTCTATATTGTTGAGATGTATTAAGCTGGAATCAAAGTGTTGAAGAAAATAAAGAAATAATCCGCATAAGAAATCAAGCTCATAATTTAACAAAAGCATCATGGCAAGTAAACTCACATTTAATATAAGAGCCATTCAAGCATGTACATCAAAAACTACCTCATCAAATTAAACAGGTGGTCAAAGACCCTATGCAATTTTCCAAGTTTAGGTACGGGAGGGTTGACAAAGTGACCTATTGGGTGAATCATTCCTTAAGTCAAGGAGTGTTTCCTAGGTGGAAACCTCTCTAAGTCACGTGGAGAAGATGAAGTGGATGGGGTGTTAAAAATTTTGGGCATGGGGTTCATGACATACAAGGGTTTGTATTGTCTCATTTATGGGTGCCTTTGTAGAGGGTGTTCTGCACCTTTGTTTTCAATGCATCCTTTTTCCAAGCCCATTTATTGCCTTTTTTTTTTTTTTTAGATGTTTACATGTTGAAGCCAAGGTGTGGCTTCTACCTAAGCATGAAAAAAATTTCCCATCTTGACTCTAAGTTGGTCACTTTATGCTTCCCCAAGTTGAAGACAATGTGTGGGGCTCCTACCTAAGCATGAAAAACATTGCCCACACACGCTCCACCTTGGTTGGAATTTTTACATTGTTATTTTTCACGGGTCCCATCAGTTTCTTATGAGAAACATTTCATTGTCCTCGGGATCCCTGGGTGAGCATATAGAAGGTTTATGATTGGATTTTATCTTTTGCCAGCTACAAACCTCTGGGCCTTCAACCCCTTCTTCCCATGAAATGAGGTACAATCCCTTCTTGGGTCAATACACCCGAAAATCCCAAAAGATAAGGAGACGAAACAAGGGGTGAAGTGACAAAAAATGGTAAGTATGATCGGGAGTGGCACAATGACTTGTCAAGGAGACCTCCTAGTAGCAAATCCATCCATAAGGGTGACTACTTACTAGGGCGCAATGTCAACTACCAAGGTGAAACAAGGCAAAGAGCATAACTTCCAAGCAAACGTTCTATAATCAAAAGCAACTTTAAATGGAACATACTCAAATGCCTGAAATATTAAAGTGACACTTACCACAATACATGACTTGTGCCTCATGGAGCAAGCCCGTCGTCTTTCGAAAGCAAGCTGATGTGGTGGATACCATCATGACAAACCTGAGATCTGTGGTGGTGACTTGGGCCTCTGTCTTTGCAAGTGGACGCTGTCAGCCATCAGTCTCTCGGTACTCCATGTCTGCAACCTGAGGACCTCGAGACATAATCTCCTTAGTTATCCCTAGAAATCGGGGATAACAAGCCCACACATGTGAAGTGCTATACTCCAAGAGTACACATGCCAAACTCCAAGGTGATGTCGTCCACAAGGAAGGCTCCAAATGCAAGGATGCTCTACGAGGTGTGTCCAGACTCCAAGCTCCTCCTACAAGTCTCTAAAGACTCCATCAATCCTCCTAATCTATGTACTCCACTGGGTCCACTCCCGCTACATGAACATTGTCGCAATACATGTGTGCCCGAGCCAATTCCAAGCCTTAATATGAGAATCCAAGCTACCCTATGCTTTCTAGGGCTCGATTCCCTCCTCCAAGAGGAAAAATGCTCCTCCTCCTAAGTAGGGTGTTCTCCAAGCAAGCAACCATCTCGATGTGGCCATCATGTAGAACGTCTCACAGGCTGTGAGGAGATCTCCAACATTCTAGGGAAAAATGCCAAGCAAGCGCCCAACCCTGGTCAAGCAACGTTCGAGTAAGCCATTTCCAATATGCAAATCCATCATGGACCATCCCGAGGTTGAACATACATCATGTACCCCAAATCTCAGAAGCACCCCCAAACATGGTGTAAACACTTTCAAAGTAACCCTGAAAGCTAAGACTCCCTCTTTACGAGGAAAGTGTTTTCACAAACATTTGTCGACTCCCTCTTTACAAGGAAAGCGTTTTCACAAACATTTGTCGACTCCCTCTGCAACTCAACCATACTTACTACTTGCAAATCTATACCTACTGTAGTCCTGGAATCAACCACTGTCTCCTGAAAAGGAACTGTAATCCATGCTATGACAACCTCTCGATCCTCCAAAGAATATTGACCACCTGCGAATTTGAAGGAACACAAGGAGCATAAATATGGATCATAAGCAACTTGCCAAACTCCATCATCCCTAAAGTCAAGATCATGGGCCAAACTCAACAGACACCACAACATGAGTCTAGGACATCCTGCAAGATAATCATATCTCCATACAAGACCAAGACAAGTGAATCACATCTATCAAATTCACAAAGATATAAATCTGCACAAGTTAACTTCTCAATTCTAAAATACCAAGCTCGTGGTATAGGTAACAACCTATGCAAAGTTATCAACAACTTGTCAACATGAGAATCCCTTTGTACCTCAAATCCTCTGCAATTGAAACAACATGAACTACGTCAACTCCCTCATCTTGAGAGAATCCCAAAGTAAGAGTAAGATCATGGTCAACTCTCTATCTGAGAGAATCAATAACCTTGCCCTTGTACTCTACAATACTCCCATCCGCTACAAACCTGGAATCAATCTCAACATCATCTTCCATCAAGGTATCACACCTCTCTTCCCCAAGACAACTGGAAGTCTCATGGATGGAAGAAACCAATGCAATACGACTAACATATCTTTTGGAGGTACAGTGGACCTATCCTGCGGGGGAGCGCCCCCCCCCCCCCCCCCCCCCCCCCCCTCACCCTCACTCTTGAAGCACACTCATAGAGGGAGCGTTTAGGAAGCGTGCTCCCAAGGGCGCTTCCTAAATGCTCACTTTTGGGAGTGTTTTTCGAGAACGTGCTCCCTTGGGGAAAAACACTCCCTACCCATTTTGGAAGCGCTCAGGGAGCATCGCTCCTTGAACGCTCCTTGGGCGTTCCTTGAGCACTCCCTGAACGCTCTCTGGGTACTCCCTGAACGCTCCCAAGAAACTCCCTCATCACTCCCTGGTTGCTTCTGTAGAATAAAGAGTAGTCATCTTTTTTTTGGGTGTTTGGGAACCAAGTCAAGGTTCCAAATGGCTTCAAAAGGTATGGTGAGGGTTTGTTAGGATCAAAACACTCACTCACTCCATTTTTCTCTCATTCTAATTCTCATTTCACTCATCTTTGCTAGGAACATTTTGAGTGGGATTTTTTCTATTTCTTGAGGAGATTGAAGGGAGATTGAAGGATGCTATAGGGAGATTGAAGGGAGATTGGAGAGCTTGGAAGGAATATTGAAGACATAGGGAGATTGGAGAGATTGGAAGGGAGATTAGAGAGCTTGGAAGGGGGATTGAAGGCTACCATTTGTGAGAGCTTAGAAGGGGGATTGAAGGCTATCATTTGTGTGAGCTTGGAAGCAAGATTGAAGGCTGCTATAATCATATTCAACCACCATTGGAGTGCTAAAGAGGTAGAAGGACCATATTTTGGTCAGGTTGTTTGGTTCACACAATGTACCTTTTGATGCATGATATCATTAAAATGAAGGACCATGATTATAGATGGATTGGTGCTTTACCATGGCCCACTTCATTTTTTGCAATCACTCCAATTTGGAGTTACTAAAGATTGCAAAGTGTTGAAATATTGTAACCCAAAGAGTATTCTATTTATTATTGAGTTATTATTAATTGGATCAATCCCCTTTTGTTGATCGATCATGTCGGGCTTTGTAAATTACCAAATCCCCTTTTGTGGATTGGTTAAACCCTAATTATATGTTGCTAATTAAGAAGTCGCCCCCCAAGCCTAATTAAAGTGGTTTTAGCCACTAAGAGAAGAAGTCGACCCTGCTTGATGAAGAGACACCTCCCTAGAGACATCTTGGCATTGTATTGACAATCTATATTAAGGAAGTTTTTGCTGGGTTTTCTCCCCCATGAGGGTTTCCTAGGATAAATGTTGTGTATCTTGTGATTGTGTTTCTCTCAGTTATCCTACCTATGCTATTGTTATCTAGTAAATTGAAAATAAACTTAATAGCTGCTCAAAAAGTAACATGGTATCAAAGCTAAGCTGAAGAGAGCACCTTTCACTGGATAGTAAAAAACGTCATTGTTCTCGTACAAAAAATTAGGGCTTTTTATTGGAGAAGAATTTCATCCTAAAAACCACCCAGGGAAGTGCGTCCTAGCCTAGCGAACTCACTGGCATCTTGAGCGCATCTTTTCAGTGGACAGAACTCTCGGAAAGTGAAACCCTAGTTTTCATTGGTACCAGAAAACCAAGAAACCAGAACTAGTACCAGAAGTACTAGTCCAGATTTGTGCAGGCCCAATTTCAAGGGGTAAATTTTGGATTTTTAGAAAACTGACTACACCAGACTACTCGCCTCAGCCAAGCGCACCTCCTAGTAAGTTCAGATTTAATTTCTGAGCATTTTCAATTTTTGGTCATTTTCCCAACTCCAGGTCAAGATGTTTGCAAGCACCAAGCTTGTTGACAAGTTAGAAGGTGTGGATAACTTCCGTGCCTAAAAGTATAGGATTGCACTCATTCTTGAAGAGAACGACCTTGCAAGATTCATCAAAGAAAATGTACCAGAACCCGCAAATGCTACAACTAGAGCAAAGTACCAGAAGGACATGGTTAGGGCCAAAAGAATCACTGCAAACTTTATCAAAGATCACTTGATCCCTCAAGTGGCATCTAAGAATACCTCAAAAGAAATGTTTGATGCCCTAACCAGATTGTATGAAGGAAGAAACATTAACCGTAAGATGAACTTGAGAACTCAACTCAAGAATACAAAGATGCAGAAAGGAGAAACATGACTATTTCTCTAGGATCTCTCAATTCAAGGAACAACTAGAAGCAATTGGAGATACCCTAGATGAAGATGAACTCATATTGACAACTCTTAATGGTCTCACAAGACCTTGGGATGCATTCATCGAAACCATTTGTGCCAGAAAGGAAAAACTACAATTTGACAGTCTTTGGGAAGAATGTGTTAAAGAAGAAGCAAGAGTAGCTAACCGAGAAGCAGTACTATTAAGGGATGAAGATCAAGCTCTAGCTGCTCATACTAAAGGAGGAAAGAGAAGGTCTCACTTCAAGAAGGAGACCCACCCACATAAGGAGTCTCACTCCCCAAATAAATTCATCCATAAAGAATCTCACTCTCCAAGGAGATTCCAGAAGTTTCAGAAAGGTCCAAGAAGAGAAAAAGATTTCTCATCTTATCAATGTTACCATTGTGACAAGATGGGACATATTGCTAAGAATTGTCTAGCTAGAAGAGAAGAATACAAGAAGAGAAACAAAAGGCACCATGCCCACATAGTTGAAGATGAAGAGCCACCCACAAAGATGATTAAAGAAAAGATTGAAGACTATGTCTTAATCTCTGCCCTCTCAGGATCAGTGTCACCTCGTGAGGATACTTGGCTCATAGATAGTGGTGCTTCCAAGCACATGACAGGTCAGATAAACATTCTCTCTAGCCTTATAGAAAAGAACTTTCCCCAGAAAGTTACACTTGGAGATGATTACCAGTACCCTATCAAAGGAGTGGGAGAGTCCAATTACAAAGTTGATTCAAGGACCCTAATGAAGATGAAGGATGTACTATATGTACCAGGTTTGATGAAGTATTTACTTTCTATTTCAGCTTTAGATAAGAAAGGCTTCAGGGTTGCATTCATAGATGGTGAAGTCCTTATGTGGCCTAAAGGAAAAACCATAGAAGATGTAATTATTATTAGAACAGAAGAAGGTGGCCTGTATAAATTAAAAGGCCACTTAGATGCAGCCTTGATTCACTCCACTGAGAGTCCGTGTGAACTTTGGCATAGAAGACTAGCTCACATCAACTACAAGGCCTTACCATATGTGAGCAAGGCAGTTACAGGACTACCAGATTTCAAGGTTGACCATGAAGGTGTATGCAAGGGATGTGCACAAGGAAAGAACATCAAGAATCCTTTCCCAAAGAGCGACAATAAAGCATAAGGAGTCTTGGAGCTCATCCAGTCAGATGTATGTGGCCTAATGCCATCCACCTCTCTTAGTGGGTATGTATACTATGTGTCATTTATTGATGACTATTCTCGTAAGACTTGGGTTTACTTCTTGAAATCAAAAGATGAAGTGCTTGGGAAATTCAAGGAATTCAAAGACTTGATAGAGAATCTCTCTGAAAGAAAAATCAAGATACTTGGGTCAGATAATGGAGGAGAATACACCTCAAAAGAGTTTGTCAGCTTTTGCAAAGATGCCGGGATTAAGAGGGAGCTTACCACTCCCTACAATCCTCAACAAAATGGTGTAGCAGAAAGAAAGAACATAACTATAATGGAAGCGGTGAAGACTATGATCCATGATCAAGATCTTCCAATGCACTTATGGGCAGAAGTAGCAAGAACAACAGTATATGTACAAAACAGATTATCCCACAATGAACTTGGGTTCAAAACCCCCAAAGAAATGTTCTCCGGAAAGAAGCCAGAAGTAAATCATCTCAAAATATTTGGCTGTCCAATGTTTGTACACATTCCGAAAGAGAAGAGAACCAAGCTGGACCCTTTAGGAAAGAAGGGAATATTTGTTGGATACTGTGAGGTCTCTAAGGCCTTCAGAATTTACGTACTAGGTTACCATCATATTGAGATCAGCAGAGATGTAACCTTTGATGAAGATGCAACACTCAAGAAATCAAGGAGATGCTAGCTTGAAGAAGTATATGAAGAAGAACTTGTAGCTCCCAGAGTTGCAGAACTAGTGAGGGAAGTCACAGTTTCCCCTGATGAGGAGATTCCAAAAGATCATGACATGATGGAATCTCAAGAACCTTTCCAAATGATGATTTCTCACAAGAGAACGCCAGCTTGGGTGAGAGAACTTATTCAAGATGGACAGAAGTATGGTGCCCCAGAAGGATCCATGAGACAAATCAAGAAACCCAAGCCATTCTCCAGCTACATGGCTTTGATGTGTGATCTCATAGAGAAGGAACCTACTTGCTTTGAAGAAGCCATTCGGGAGAAAGAATGCACAGATGCCATGACAGAAGAATACCAATCCATTATAAAGAACAATGTATGGGAAATAGTTCCTAGACCGAAGACCAAAGATGTGGTATCTTCCAAATGGCTATACAAGATAAAACATGCTGCTGCTGGAAGTATTGAAAAATAAAAAGAAAGATTTGTAGCTCGTGGCTTTTCTCAAAAGGAAGGCATTGACTATGAAGAGACGTTTGCTCTTGTAGCCAGATACACTTCTATCAGAACCATCATATCTCTTGCAGCTAAGATGAAGTGGAAGTTACACCAGATGGATGTGAAAACAAACTTCTTAAATGGTGTCATTGAAGAAGAAGTGTATATAGAACAACCTAAGGGTTTGAAGTTGAAGACAAAAAGACAAATGTCTGCAGGTTGAAGAAGGATCTGTATGGATTGAAGCAAGTTCCTAGAGCTTGGTATGGAAGAATTGACAGTTTCTCGACGAGCTTGGGCTTTACCAAGAGTAAAGCTGATTCTAACCTTTACTTCAAGGTTATGAATGGTGAGCCTATTATATTTCTGCTGTATGTGGATGACTTATTCTTAACTGGAGAAGAAAAGCTCATCACTGATTGTAAGAAGAAGTTCGCTGCAAAATTTGAGATGAAAGACCTAGGCCTAATGCACTATTTCTAAGGTCTTGAGGTTTGGTAGAGCCCAGAGAAGATCTTCCTTAACCAAGGGAAGTATGCAGTTGAAATATTGAAGAGGTTTGATATGTTGGAGTGTAAATCCATGTACATACCCATGGAAACAAAGTTGAAACTCCCGGTTGATACTTCGTCAGAATTGGTTGATGCTACGCTGTATAGACAGATCATTGGATCATTTATGTATCTAACAAACACCAGGCTAGATATATGTTTTGCTGTGAACACCTTGAGTCAGTACCTGGTAGAGCCCAGACGTTTTCACCTTGTTGCTGCAAAACATGTGATGAGATACCTTAAGGGTACGTTGGACTTTGGTCTCTGTTATAATGGAGATCAAGACTTCAGACTGATTGGTTATACCAATTCAGATTGGGCTGGAAGCATTTTTGATAGAAAGAGCACTTCAGGATGTTGCTTCAGTGTGGGGTCAGCCATGACTTCATGGCAGAGTAGGAAGCAATCTAGTATTGCTCTCAGCACAACAAAAGTGGAATAGATTTCTGCATGTTTCGCCAGTTGTGAAGCCATATATAGCTTCGAAAGTTGTTGACAGGTCTATTTGATCTAGAGATGGAAGCAACCGTGATTTTATGTGATAATCAGAGCTGCATAAAGATGACAAAGAACCCTGTGTTCTATGACAAGTCGAAGCACATAGAAATACGATATCACTACATTCGTGAGATGGTGCAGAGGGGAGCCATAAAGCTCCAATATGTTGGCACATATGAGTAGGTTGCAGATGTGTTGACCAAGCCTCTGTCTCGTGTAAAGTTTGAGCACTTTCGAGACAAGCTTGGTATAGTCCGAAAGGACCTCCCTCGAAAGGGGGAGTGATGTTGATGATACTATGGTATCCTGACCAACAACGAATAACTCATTTAGGATTTTATATCCTAGGGGACCGATCATCCCTGGACAAATCCCGAAGGTCCGGTAAGGACGATCTGTAAGAGTACCTGTGCATGTATATGCTAGCTGTGGTCAGTAGTGGTAGCTCTGTTAGAATTTTTATAATCCTAGGTAATCTTATGATTCCTGGGTAGATCTCGAAGGTCCGGTAAGGACGGTTTGTCAGAGTACCACGTGGTAGCTCCATTAGGATTTTATATCTTAGGGAATCTTATGATTCCTAGGAAGCTCCTTAGGGATTGTCAGAGTACCACAAAATATTGTTACACCTTCCTCATTCTGTTGCCCCATGATGATGATGATGATGTTGCTCCAGCCTTTGTGCTGTGACGATGATGTTGATGTTGATGATGTATCAGCCTCGTGCTGACTATGATGTAATCTCAGTCTTGTGCTGATGATGTTGTTGTTGATGTTGTATCAACCCCGTGCTGTTATTGATGATGATGATGCATTAGTGTTATACTAGTTGATGTTGATGGAGATGATGATGATGCCATTCCAGCTCCATGCTGTGGATGATGATATTGATGATGAGAAAAAATTTCGATGATTTATAGATATGCCAGTCAATGTTCATGACGATGATGATGTTTCTTCCCTCTCTCTCTTCGATGATGCTGTATTGTAGAATACCCTTCTTGTTAAGTGGGAGTGTTGAAATATTGTAACTGCAAAGAGTATTCTATTTATTATTGAGTTATTATTAATTAGATCAATCCCCTTTTGTGGATTGATCATGTTGGGCTTTGTAAATGACCAAATCACCTTTTGTGGATTGGTGAAACTCTAATTATATGCTGCTAATTAAGAAGTTGCCCCCCAGTCCTAATTAAATTGGTTTTAGCCACTAAGAGAAGAAGTCAACCTTGATTGATGAAGAGACACCTCCCTAGAGCCTGCCAACCAGTATAAATAAGAGAGGCTAGCGCCTCATTAGCTCACTCACTCAAGTCATTCACTCAGTGCGCAAGTTTGGAGATTTCTAAAGTTGGAAGGAGGAGAGAGAGGCACATTGCTCAGTCTTGGTTATTCTCTAGTGTTTGGTCTTTTATCTTGGCATTGTATTGGCAATCTATTTTAAGGAAATTTTTTTGGGTTTTCTCCCCCATGAGGGTTTCCCAGGATAAATGCTGTGTATCTTGTGATTGTGTTTCTCTTAGTGATCCTACTTATGCTATTGTTATCTAGTAAATTGAAAAGAAACTTAATATCTGCTCAAAAATTAACACAAAGACCATATTTACTAGCTATTATCTCACTTTCAAGTGCCTTTTGAAGGTAAGAGAGGCATTGGCTAGTATGGTCTTGAGTGATTCATGGCAGGATCTGAAAGACAAGGCTACATCCACATCTAACATAATTGAATTTTAGGAGGTGGAGGACACGGTTCTTGATGGTCTGTTTTGGAAACAAGTTAGTTATATTCTGCAGTTCACGAAACCCATTTACAATATGATTTAGTTTGCATATACAAATCAATTAGTGATTGGAGAGGTGTATGAGCAGATGGACAACATGTTAGGCCAAATCAAAGACATTGTTGAGTTGAGGGATGCGATCTTGTATGATCATATCCATAAACATGTGGTCAAAAGGTGGGATAATTTGAATGTTCCACTCTATGCCCTAGCATATGTCCTTACACCGAAATATTACTCTCCATCTTGATTGGCCCAACCAACACCTGGGGGTGGGGTTAGGAGGAAACCACACACAGATCTAGAGGTGCAAAATGGGTATATGCTTGCATTAGACAAGTTGGTACCTGAGGAAGAGGAGTGTGCTCAAGTACAAAGTGAATTGAGCAAGTACATCAGTGAGCGTGGAGCCTTTGGTAACTTGCATGCAACCAAAGATCGAGATAGGTTGAGTTCTATTGAATGATGGAACATGTACGACTCCTCGACCACCTATCTGCATAAATTGGCAGTGAAGGTGCTTTCTTAGGTAGTTAACACCTCTTCTACAAAGAGGTGTTGGAGCACCTATAGCTTCATCCACGATGTAAAGAGAAACAACTTGAATGTAGACCAGGCATAAATCTTGGTTTATGTGTATGACAACTTGAGGTTGTTGTCCCATTATTGTGATGTAGTGGAGAATGATAATTATAAAAGAGATGTGACTTGGGACAACAATCCAGAGTAGACTAATTTGGAGAATGGACCCATGGTTTTAGAGCGCTTGGAAGCTAAACATTTGGGTGATCATATTCCTGGATCAAACATGCCACCCCAACCCACTAGTAGGTTTCTAGATGCAACCATTTTGTCTTTATCTTCACAACATCCAGTGTTACCTGGGGGCCATGTAGCTACTAGTCGTGTTCCATGTACACTTCCACACTCCTACTCCTCTTCTTCATAGATCACGGGAAAAGATACTAGAAGTTGCTTGTGGCAAGAGGAAAACTTAGTGCATAGTACTTACTACTAAATCATCAATAGTACTAATCATGTGTGAGGTTAGATCAGGTGAACACATATGGTTGGGGGTACCTAGCTCATTAGGGCTTACATTGGCCCTAAAAGCACAAGGTGAAAAGTGCGTAGTGACCCTAGCAAGGTCGTGGTTCGTGGTAATTTATCCAAATTCATATATACTAGATCTCTTTTTCTTTTTCATGTTTAAAAGTAGTCTCTAGAACTTTGTATTTTGTCTTTATAATGGCTTATTTTGTAAACAATGAACATTATATGACAATTTATCTTTGAAGTTTGAACTATTGATTGAATCTTACAACTCTTTGGTAATGTATAGGATGCTCTAGACTCTAGAATCTACTTCATTTTGTGGTTGATGTTGTCTGTTACAATCTGTTGATGATTTTTTTTATATAATTGATGTTATATGTGTATTAAATGGTTGATGCTTTAATGATCATCACTAATCTAGTGGTTAAACGATTTAAAATCTATGTTTTCTTGTTTTTTGCAATTCATTTGACATTCTGCATGTTTTTTTATATATACGCATCAAAATATATTAAAATATGTATCATATAAAAAAGGCTCTCGAATCGCTCCCGCTCCCGAGATTTTTTGAAAATTGTGCTTTTTGCTCTTGCTCCGCACTCCCAACAGCATTGCATTGGCCCTCACTGAAGATCTGGTCACTCCTGCATGCTCTTGAGCCTCCTCAAAACTAGAAGGCTTATCTAGCCTCTCTCTGGAATGCACAGGTGCTACTAAATCAACAAGTAACTTGTAAAGGTCACCCTCTCTCATCCCTCTAGCCAGTGTTCTTGGACTAGCTAGCTTCTTAGCTGCTCATAATCTGTAGACTTTGTAATGATGCAACTATGAAGAATGCCAAGAAAGTTCCCAACCCTGGTCAAGCAACCTCCGAGTAAGCCATCTGCAATGTGAAAATCCATCATGGACCATCTCCCATGTGCAAATCCATCACAGACCATCCCGGGGCTGAACATACACCTTGTACCCCAAATATCCTGAAGCACCCTTGTTGTCGGCTTTATACACACCTCGGGTAACGTGGAAGAAATCTTCAATCCATTGGGTGTGTCCTTGGGGGAAAGTCTCGAGTCAAGGTGCTGTCACTTGATCCTCAACTCCTCCGTCTAAGCCAACTCCTAGTGAAGCCAAGTGGGGTAGTCCCTAATAAAAGATTCCAAGGCTCAAACTAAAATCTAAGCACAATTATTATTCTAGGAGTTTATTCAAAGAAAAGGCATAAAGCAAATAAATCTATTCTAGCAACATATATGACACATAAAAGGAAATTGCTTATAATGAAGATATTCAAAGCATATAAATTACTTGCATGAGAGATATACAATGAAAGCAAATGTTGATACTTGCAAGTAAATGACAATAAGGAAAGTGAAATGGAGACTAGTGCCAATAAGTAAAGTTGCTGCTGCGAGAATTGAAAATGTATTGAAATTCTCTTGATGAGTTTTATTATGAGTTTCGTTAAGTGTGTTTATTGTGGAGTGGTGTGAGTGCAAGCCACTATGTGATATGTGTGCAAAGTTAAAATAATAAAGGAAATCTAATCTAGATTTGGCCGTTTAAACTTTAAAGGCTATCCCTCAAGTTGGCTGCGAAGAACTATGCCGAAGGTCCAACATGGAGAGTATCCCTCTGACTTCACACACACAAGTTCAACACAATAACAAAGACAAAGATTAATGCCGGAGGTCCAACATGGGGTGAACTTAGTTCTGAGAAGGCCCGTCTGAGTTCACACACAAAACTCAGTGCATTTGTCCTAATTGAATAATAGCAACTAATGGATTTCCCTAATTAAAACTACTCCGCACTGATCAACCCCTATTCTACGTGAAACTTACTTCCAGAGATCAAGCCTAAGCTCACAGTGGAAGGGTCAGGAACATATTAAGGGGAGCTGAGGGTTTATTTCCAAATTGAAATAACAGTAAGTAAAATGCTGAAAATGAAACTAATCTAGAAATTGAAAAAAACTAAATTAATCTAGTCTAAAAATTGAAATCTAGACTAAGTTAATCTAAGAAATTGAAATCTAAGCTAATGTTATGCATTGCTGTGATTGAGTTTTTGGTTTATTTTAGCTTCTTATAGTGAGAATTGAGAGAAAAAGCCAAAAATGCGAAAAATGCCAATCACACAAAAGGACACCGTTCCCCTAAGGGTATGAAGAGTGGGCACTGTGTAGCCCACTGATTTTATTAATCTTGGTTACAATCTTTTTGTTTAGGAAGACTTGTGATCATTCATTAAGGGAGATCACAAGTGTTTACAAGTTTTCAGTGCGTTTGTTGATGAATGGGGTGCTCCCGGGGGTCGCGGATGGTCCAAATCCACCAAATTCGGACATAGTGTCCTCCTATCTATTCACCAACCTGCACAAAACAGCAAGCAAACGAGACTAAAAGATGCCCAAAAACACTTTAGAAATGTCTTTGGACAATGTTAGAAAAAGCCCAAACTTATAGTAAAAAATTCTAAGTTAAAAAGACAAGCTAAATTAGCAATTTAAAACACTAAAACAAGCCAAATGATGAACTTTTTTAGTGATTTTGTTTGCTGTTCGGAACAACAAGCAAATGAGCACTAAACTTTCTAGATATTGAAATGAAAGTGCTTTAAAAGAAACTACCTTTTAGCCTTTAAAGATCTAGATGAAAACTACTTTCCAAAAGATTGATTCTTATAGTAGTTCTAGCTTTAGATAATGAATTTAAACTTGAATCTAGATCTAACTTGTATGCATGCAAAGGTAAAACTAAATCTAACCTTTCAATTAAATCTAGATCTAACTAATGCATGCAAATGATGGAAACCAAAGAAATATTGAGATTCGTGAAAGAGAGAAAGCACAAGCTTGATAGCTTGGAACCCTTGGGCAATGGGGTCTTCTTGGTGAAAAGAGGAGGCACTTGTTATCCCCCACTTTTAGGGATAAATAGGAGATTATGTCTCGAGGCCCATAGCTCCTAGTCATGGAGTATCGAGAGCCAGATCGATTTGAGTATGGCCCTGGAGGGTCCGTCTTTTCTCCCTTTCAGCGCCTCCACTTTGTCAACAACAACAACAACATCCATCACCTTCGGCTTGGTCCTGTATCAGAGATGGTTCTTGCTCGATGAGGTAACGAGTCCAGGAATCATGGTTTGTGTCACTCTGATCCTCAAAATCTTTGAATATGTGCATTTGATTCCTTTTGTTTCTAACCGGGATCTTATACTTGTCCACTTGACCATGTATGTGGGGAATGACAGGATGCCCTAGCAAGCTTGTGCCCATAGGTTTTGAGTTGCCACTGGGGCGATTTCTGAAAAGCCATCGTCCATTCCGTCATACATACCACTTTCCATCTTTTTCCCCGCTCATCCATTCCATTACACTGGTCTGGGCATAGGTTTGGCCAATTATTTATGGGTTGTACCTTACCTTGTGGGAAGAATGGGCTAAAGGGCCTGGAGGGTAAAAGCAGCTGACGAGAGACAAAAGCCTAAAAATAAAACCTCAAGATGCTTCGCCCAGGGATCCCCGAGAAAGAAATAAAAAGATTCTCAGCAAGAAACAGAGGGACCCATAAAATAATAAAACAAGACCTAGTTGAGGGATAAGGGGGTCTCATCACGAGCCAACCTATTAGGTCCATGTGCATCTAGTGGTATGACACTACCAGAATTTGGTCACCACGCCAGGGTAGTGGCTCTTGGTGGCATAGCCAAGAGAAAGGGGGTCTCATCATGAGCCAACCTTCTCATTTCCGTGAAATGCTTGTGGCTAACATTGCCACCATTGGTCAC
>ML847497.1:12258-24746 GCA_009831015.1 Picea engelmannii | reverse complement strand
ACTCTTACCACCTCAGGGGGGTGTCCGGAATACCACCCAGCGCAAAAAAAAACCACTTTTTCATATTTTTGCCATTTTTTGCCTGTTTCACCATGTGTTCGTCCGAGGCAGTTTCTGGGAAAACGAAGATGGATTTTAAAAATCCGAGAGAGGTTTTTTCTAAGAACGGGTTGAAGAACAAAAAAATATCTCAGTTTGTTTAGCGGAGCTACGAGTATGGATAATAAAATCCATCTTTGAGGCCTTTTTTTCCAAATTTCCACTTTTTTGTTACAGTCCTGATCTTGCAGGAGCTGTTACAGCCCGCTAGAGACGAATTTGGAAAAACGGAAGGATTTTTTTTTCCATCATATGCCCATATACAATAAACTCTTTCCGTTTTCTCCTAGGTGTCATCGTTGAAGAGAAAAAAACGTCTGTTCAGACCCCTTTTTCACAGAAAACCGGTCCGTCTTTTATGGCAAACAAGACCCAAATTCCGCCAGAATGAATGAAGCAGATCCACGATTCGAGGAAGTAGTTGAGGAAGATTAGGGAGAAGTTGGAGGCTTGACCAGGGGGAATTTAAATTCTCCAGACAAATGGCAAAGTCTTCTCACATTTCAGGGAGAGGTTTAAACACAATTTCCCCTAGCTGGCAGCAAATCTCCAATAACCTCAAGCATTCGACTGACTCTGCATTTATATTTTGATGTTGTTAGAGTGAATTCACCAACAAAAATTAAAAAACCTCCAGTGCTCCAAATTTCATATAATTGTTGTAACTTCTTTTCTATTTTTAGAAAGCAAAGTTATGAGCCCAAGTCCAAGAGAAGGTTGAATGATTTTTCTTATTTATACACATGTAAAAGACAAACAGAGGGTTCAACTTGTGAGGTTCCTTGTTGGACAGTGGGCTATGTTTGGCCAGAGAACTCTTTCTATAATCTTTAGATGAATGATCAGTAATAGAGATGTTGTTTACAGGATTCCTGTGCGGAGGTGTTGGTGGTGTTTCCCTTCTCTGTTGAGTGTTTTCCTGTTATCATTTTGTTTGTTTTCAATTTCTCATTATCATAGGAAGAGTAACAGAGATGAATTTATTAGCAAATACTTTGCATCTGATCTTTTGATAATATTTATGTTTCTCCTCTAAAAAGCTAGTTTATGAATTCTTAACTGCTCATTTGCTCGCTTTTTAATCCCCTAGTTCTTCCTAAAATCGACACCATCAAAACTAAATTCGATCCAACACTTCCACTACCCTGCCCTATGTAAAATATTTGTCTAGATCTGAGAATGAATCAGATATTTAAGCGAAGACCCCATTTTCCCAATGGCCCTCCTTGTTGTTCCAAAACAACCATTTAAAAACCCCAACCCCACACTTGCATAACTAGCCTAATACATATTAAAACAAAGCTATATCAGACAGATAGATCCCTCTCTGAGTCTTGGAGGGCTAGATCCAAGAATCAAAGTGGTTTTGATGTTGCCTCTATGAATGCCTTACAGCCTTGGGAAAATTACAGAGTGGTAACAGTACCAAGACTCTTGTCCCAGGGAAATGTATGAAACTTCACCACAGCATAATGTCATTTAATTCTCCCATCCGAAATATTCATTTACTTGGTCTTGGGATTCGGCTGCAAGTTTTCATAATCCTTGCCCTTTATCTAGTTTGGTAGACTTCATATCTAGATCAAATTCTTGAACTACTACCATCCAGTTCCATCTTATTTCCCCCATATCCTATTTAGTGAATAGGGATCAGAATGTAGGGTGGGGCCCGATTATTTTGGTGTGGTTCTTTAGGATGTAGGACCTGAAGTGTTTTACTGCCTTATATACTGCATAGGCTTGTTTATCTATAGCAGGATAATTAAGTTCATATCCTTGGATATTAGTGCTTATGAACAAAATATGATCCTCATTGTTTTCATCATACTTCTAAGTCAATACTATACCTAACAACTGGTCGGAGGCGAAAGTATAGAGGAAAAAATCTTTGTTGAAATCGGGACTTTGTAACACAAGGGATTGAGATATAGAAGTTTTGATGTTGCTGAAAGAATCCTTCCTCTCATTGTCCCATTTAAATTCAACATATTTATGAATCATCTTTTGTAAGGGTTTGATAGTTTTCGCGAAATCGGGAGTGAATTTTCTCACGAAATTGATTTGACCGAAAAAAGACTACATAGCTTTCTTGTTGTGAGGCAACGAGAGTTGAGATATGGCCTTAATCCTTTTTGGGTCTATGTGAATGTCTTATTGAGATATAATGTGGCCTAACATCTTACCTTCCTCGATGTAGAAAATAATTTTCTTATGATTTAAGAATATGACGTATCTCCTACACCTTTCGAAAATCTGAGTTAACTCCTGGATGTTCTATTCTCTGTTCTTTGAATACACATTTACATCATCCAGATACATAAACACAAAATTGTTGATTAGTCCTCGAAATGATACATCCACGGCCCTTTGGAAGGTCAACCCTGTGTTGATTAACCCAAAAGGCATGCGCTTATAAGAGAAGGTTCCCCACTTGGTTCATAAGGTAGTTTTCAAATGATCTTCCTTTGAAACCAAGAATTGGTTGTAACCTAAAAAACCGTCCAGTAGAGAGAAAATATTTGAGCTAGACACGGTCTCCAGGAGCTAATCCATTGGTGGGACTATGTAATTGTCCTTTTCTGAAGCTCTGTTGAGTTTCCTAAAATCTATGCATAAGTGGATTTCTCCATACTTTTTCCTCACGGGAACTAAATTTGCTACCCATTCAGAATGTCTAACCTAGAAGATGATTTTGGCATCCAAAAGTTTCTTCAATTCCTAATACATAATAGGTTTCAAGGATGGGTTATACTTTTAGAGATTCCGTTGGAAGGGTTTCACTTCACATCTTAATGGGATAGTGCATTAAATGATGCGGGTATCATAAGTTTTTAGACATCAATAGGACCATGCAAATACATCTTGGTATTGTCTGAACAGTTTGAGGTATGCCTTTATTTCCTCTTTAGATATAGTCTTGTCGATATTCACATTATTTGGGTTTTTTAGGGTTCTGATATTTATAATTTCATGCAGGGGGCAGGAGCTACCAGTCTTTTCATTTTTAGGCCCCTTAAATTGTTCCTTTAGGTCAAAAAGATTCTCCAAGTTAGCTATCCCTTTTGTAATTGTGTAAGACTTTGATTTGTCAATAGGTTGACCTGTCTAAGGATCAAATCCTTCTTATTGTTCCTAGAATACTTCATCGTCAATAGGTAAGTCTTTGAAATTATCTTTGTTAGTTAGAAAGTTTATGATCTGTTCATCTCCTTCAAAGGATTTTCAATTAGAAATGTTGTTAGGCACTGATGGTTTGTAGAGTAGTTCCATAGTGAATCAGGAGGCAAGGATATTCTTTTCTCTGGGGATTATGGTGATATTTAAATCTTCAAGCTCTATTAACCTATGCACTTCCTGTTGATAATTATTTAGGTGCGGGGAATTGAAATGTATAGCATTCCTTACTTGTCTAACGATAATCTCCGAGTCTCTAAAAACCGCCAATTATTTGATGTTTAAGTCTATGGCTTTATTTAACCCCTGTACTAGAGCTTTATACTCGACGGTGTTATTGGTGCTTTCAAATTCTAGTCTACAGGATAGGAAATGGTGTTTACCTTTTGGATCAATGAGGGTGCACCCTTCCCTTGATCCTTCCTGTGATTTAGATCCATTGAAATATATGGTCTGAATTTGTGAGATAAAGTTAAGTGTTTATTCCCTCTTATTGCTTTGTTTCCCTCCTATCTTTTGTTCGGTTATTTCTAGCATAGGTTCTTGACAAAAGAGGGTTTCCTCTATCGATATCGACGATTTATCTTGAAAGACCATTTCGGAGTTTTGAGTGAGAGGGACATCAGATGGAAGAGGGGAGAAGTGATCCATATATTATGAGAAGAACGAAATGAATACAGATTATTAATAGGTGCTTAACACAAAATAATAGAGGTACAGTAAAAATGGTTTTCTATTCAATAACAAAATAAGATGAAACTGTAAAATGCAGTGGAAACAAGCTTGCTAGAATCGTGATGGCTTATCTCTGAGAAGAGATGTGACGACAGTGTGCATTCGCAAGAAGAAGGTTACAATGAGGCTCTAAAGGCATTTTTACAATAAGAAATAAGGCCAAAAACCCTATACATCCAAAAACCTAACCCTAGGAGATGAAGTGCCAAAAGTCATGTGGGCCCTGTTTGGGTAAGTTAGTACATCAACTTCTTGGGGTTGTAACTTTTGCATACGATCTCCATTTTAGGCATGTGATAGCCTGTTGGAAAGGTATTGTTGAGGAGATTCATTTTGGGGGCTCAATGTTTCCTTTGAATACCATTTACAATATCCATCCTGAAAAACCTTCATTTAGGCCCTCAAAATTCCCCCGGAAGTTAAAACTACTAAAAATAGTAAATCACCAAAATTGTCAGAAAACTATTTTGAGATAGTTGGAAAAGGTGGGTGGCCACCGATATCCATCTGGATCAATCCTCCCTCCTTATGAAGAAATGGTATCCATTACGCTGAGGTACCCCATTAGATGAGGAAATTTCTGCTGAATTTGGCCCTGAGTGAGCCACTTGCCTTGGTGCAGGAGCTACCCTGCTTTGATGATTCGATAAAGATGGATCCTTTTTTTTTTAGTACTCTTGATCTATATGTCCACAATTTGATCATTAGATTCCTATTGTAGGCAGTTGGGTTTGAGCTCTGTTGGTGTGAATTGTTTTTCTACTTCTGAGGTGTCCAATAATGGTGGGAAATAAGGGCGAAGGAGATCCACGTTGAATGCAAATTTCTCCTTACCACCACCTATGTTTATTTGGCTGAGGGCCCATGAAATATGGTAGAGACCCAACATGAACCTATGGTAGAAATTGGCAAAGACCAAGAAGATTTGAAGCTTAGTGAGTGTTGTTGGGGCTGGCCAGTCATGGATGACTTGGATCATGACTAGATCCACATGTATGCCATGTTGATCAATGATGTAGCCCAGGTAATGGACCTTGTCCATGCCAAATGAGCATTTTTCCAAGTTGGTGTATAGATTGTGATGCTGCAGGGTGTGCAGAACCTGCTGAATATGCTTCAAGTGTTCGGCCCAAGTCTTGTTGGAAATTACAATGTCATCCATATACACCACTACAAAAGTATCGGTTAATCATCCCAGGAGATCATCCATCATCCTCATGAAAGTGGCTGGAGCATTTTTCAAACCAAAGGGCATGACCAACCATTCAAAAAGGACTTCCTTTGACTTGAAGGTGGTCTTCCATACATCTGTATATTCTATCAGGACCTGGTGCTAGCCAGACTTCAGATCAATGTTACTGAAGTATTTTTCCCCCATGAGTTGATCAAGGAGGTCATCGATTTGGGGAATTGGGTACTAGTTTCTGACTGTGATTTTATTCAAATCCTGGTAATCAATACGGAGTCGCCAGGTCCCATCTTTCTTCTATACCAACAAGATTGCGCTCCCGCAAGATGATGAGCTGGGGAGGATGTGCCCCTTATGGAGCAGTTCTTAGATCTATCGCTTGATCTCCTCATTCTCTAAAAAAGAGTGATGATAGACTAACCCATTGGGTAGCAGTGCGTTGGGAGTCAGATCGATGGGGTGCTTGACCTGGCAGTGCAAAGGTACCACTGTAGGTGAGGAGAAGATATCCTAGTATTCTTCCATGACCTTATCTACTTGATTTTTCTGTGTGGAGAGGTCGGCTGCAGAGACCCTGGATGTGGCTGGGATCTTTTTCTTATTCTGAGAGAGAATCAAAAAGAGGACAAACTTCCCCATCTGATAGATGACCTTCCTGCATTTCTTAGCAGAGATCAAGGAAATAACATAAGGTGGGATGGCCTCAAGTATCCTGTACAATTTCCTGTTCAAAGTAATAACAACACTACGAGGCCTAGACTCATATACAACATGACATTTACATAAATAAGGTTGTCCCAAAAGAAAATCACACAATACCTCATCTTTGAAGGGCTTGATGTCGTATGACAGTTGACACTGTTGGCTGACATAGAGATCGCTTCCTTGGCAGAGCCATCCAATGGTGTACACTTGTGGGTGCGGTGTTGTTGGCAAGGCCAACAACTTGAACACCTCTGATGAGATGAGGTTATTCTACCTACCACTATCAACGATGAAGTGTAGTAGGGTGCCTTTTACCCACATCTCTGAATGGAAGAGGTGCTCTCCTTCTTCTGGCTCGTCTGGTTCACCAGGTTGGAGCTTGGTGGTAGCAACGGTGGCACTAGGTTCCACGTCAATGATCCACCTTCCCCTCTCTGGTTCTTCCTTAGAGTCATAATCTTCATCTGATTCAAAGGCTTTCACTTCATCCACCAACGAATTCTTTGAGTGATAGTCAGCAGTGTTATGCCAAGGGCTCTTATGGAAGGCCCACCACTTCCCGGTATCTTTCTTTTTCTTTCCAGTGTCCTTCTTTGCTTATGGCTTGGACTAGTTGTCCTGATACTGTCCATCTTTGCTCTTTCCTTTGTTCGATGGGTTGGGGCCACCCTTTCTTGGATTTTTTTGTGAGGGGTTCCCAGGACCAAATTTTTTCTTCTTTTGTTTGAGATTCTACTCGATTTTGATGGCATATTGGTAGGCCGTGCCCAAGGATGAGATGTCCAAAAATTCCATTTCTATATGTATGTATCTATGCAGAGAACCACTATACATGAGCACCAGATGTCTCTCTAAATCTTTGATACCCAACTTGGTGTGCAAGGTATGGAATATATTTGTGAAATCTAGCACTGCTTAGTCTCTTTCTTGCCACAGTGTGGTCCATTTGGTATACAGGTCGTCATAACTTTCGACAGGGTAGTATTGTTCCTTAATAACATCAATGAAGGATTTCCAAGTGGTCATGAATGAAAATAATGAGGTTTCCTCTGTTTCATTTTTCTCACAGAAAGTTTCCCACCAATCTTTGACACGGGGAACGGCTTTGAGGAGCGCAAAAGTAATCTTTTCTTTATTCGAAAAGTTATGGATAGAAAAATACCCTTCTAGTAGATTCAACCATTTGTATATAGCATTTTCATCTATATGAACTTCAAATAAAGGAATATCGAATTTTATTTGTACCTTGAATTGGGCGGCACCTCCATTCGAAGAAGATGTGTTGCCTATTGGTAGTCGTCGAAGGATTTGCGTGAAACTATCCATCATCTCATTCCTCTGTTGCATGAGGGATTCCTCAATAAAGAGTTTGAAAGGATCTCCTGTCTCATCATATTTCTTTTCTCCTTCCATGGGAGGTCACTTGGGCGTGTAAGAGCTTCTTTCCTCAAGAGAAACAAGCTCATGACCCAGCTCTTTATACTTCGACCTCGTTGGGGACATGCATTAAGACAATAAGGAGCAGACCTCTATGATACCACTGATCCATATTTTATGAGAAGAACGAAATGAACATAGATTATTAACAAGTGCTTAAAACAAAATAATAGAGATACAATAAAATTGGTTTTCTATTCAATAACGAAATAAGCTGAAACTGTAAAATGCAGTGGAAACAAGCTTGCTAGAATGGTGGCGGCTTATCTCTGAGAAGAGATGTGATAGAAGCATGATTTCGTAAGAATAAGGTTACAATGAGGTTCTAAAGGCATTTTTACAATAAGAAAGAATGACAAAAACCCTAGACATCCAAAAACCTAACCCTAGGAGATGAAGCACCAAAAGTCATGTGGGCCCTGTTTGGGTAATTTAGTACATCAACTTCCTAGGGTCGTAACTTTTGCATACGATCTATGTTTTAGGTGTCTGATAGCCCATTGGAAAGGTATCATCAAGGATATTTATTTTGGTGGCTCAATCATTCCTTCGGCTATCATTAAGGAGCTTGATCCCGACAAACCTTCATTTAGGCCCTCAAAATGGCCTCAGAAGTTAAAATTGCTAAAAATAGTAAATTGCCAAAATTGTCAGAAAACTGTTTTGAGCCAGTTGGAAAAGGTGGGTGGCCACTGATATACATCTGGAACTACAAGTTCCCAAATTAGGAATCATAGGAATAATTTCCTAGGATGGGGAAATCTGTGTATGAGGGTTTGTTTGAGGTCTCTAAATCAATGACCGTATGTTTCAGGTATCTCTCCCTATCGATTCTGATCATATTATTGTATCCCTTCAGTGGTATCCAAAGGTGTGCCTAGTTTGTACTAAAGTACCCATTCAACTTCTCAGACCAATCTTGACTGAGTAATAACTCATAGGCCTCTGGGATGTCTACTACAATGATGTCAATCACTTGCACAAATTTAGGATGTGTCGCTATCCTGATCATTACATCTCTGAGTTCACCCATGACTTTGACCTGGGTTATGTCTAGTTGTATTACATGTTTATCACTCTTGAGAAATGACATTTAATTTTTTGCAAATAGACAAGGGCATCACATTGGAAGATGATCTTTAATCTACCAAACAATTATGGAGGTTCTTGTTGAAGACTTCAAATGTTAAGAGGAATGGTGGGACAAAAGGTTTTCCCCTATTATCTTTTGAGCAAGTATTCATAGCTAGTTTATTTACTAGATTTGTGGAAGTTAGATTTATTTGTTGTTCATTTCTTGTCCTGGGGTTTTCTACTGATTTCATAGCTTGTAACTGGAAATATTTTTTCTGAGGGATTCTACACATGTCCATGACCGATATATTAGCCTTCAACTTCTTCAAATATTCAACTATGTTGTACTCCAATTTGGGTTATTCTCTGGTATGCATGATAATAGGGTTATTATGGGGAGAAAAAGGTTCTTTCGGGTGATTGGGAGTTGACCTTTCTCCTGACGTTTGAGTGGTAGTGGGATCCTTCGAGACAGGTGGACCTTTACTTCTAGTTTGCAAAACCAATACCTCTCTAGGTGTTTCTTGAACTTGAAATAGGTCTTTAGAAGGCATAATTAGGTCATGATCCCATATTAGCATGGTTGTRTCTTTTGGTGGGTCAATCTCTTCCTSGTCAACAACATTCATAAATGAACTTCTTGGTTGTTCRGTTAGGGAAACCTCATATAAAAATCGGTTGGCCATCAAATTCATGGAATGCACCCATTGACGACAGTCTCTTTCAGAGTGGTTTTTTTGGTGATAGGTACAGAAAGAATCAGATGCAACATTCCCTAGATCAATATTCAAGTTAGTTGGGGGAGGTTCAATTTCTTTGAATGATGGGTTTCTTTTAAAGAAAAGTTTATAGGGCCTTTTGCCTTAGTTTCCTTCCCCTACGTTTCTCTTCATGTTTATGATCTCATTTGATAATTTCTTAACTATGCATTATAGATCTTCTATGTCTCCCTTACCCTTGTTAGGAGTTTGTTCTACTTGTTTCCTAGGAAGTCTAGCCATAAGGAGTCCTCTCCTGGGAGGAGGTTGAACTTATTTCTTAACTAAAGAGACCTATCCTTATTTACACCCTTTCATTTGAAATTATATCCTTTTATCTTCTTCAAAATTCTCAGCTAAGGTTCATTTGGTCGCCCTCTTCACAAACATGGAAATAGAGGTTGGGAGCGTATTAGCATATACTTCGATTTGCAAGTCTTGAGTTGGCTTGTCTTCGGGCTGGAATTTGTTTAAGATGGTTTTGAATATTTGATTGAAATATTTAACCTTCTATTTCAAACTCATAGTGGCGGCGAACAACTTAGCCATCGGAGCTCTTGTAGTAGTCTCTTATACAAATTTATCTAGAAAATATTTTTGAAACTTTGTCCAACTAGTTATGTATCCTATAGGTAAGTTAAAATACCAAATGGAGGTTGAGTTCTCAAAAGTGTAGGGGAACAACCTGAAAACTACGTCTTCATGTTGGACGTTCATAAGCTTGATCGCTAGTATAAATTTCTTGATATGATCTTCAGGAAATCTTGAGGTTTCGGGATCGAACTTAGGAAGTAACTTCTTTGGATGTCGGGGAAGGTTATGGAATAGTCTTGGGAGGGCCAAAACATCTCTGGCCAACCAAGGTTGATTTTTTAGTGGTGGGTTTCCCCTTTATTCATTATGTTCATTGGTGTCCTCCATATCTTCATATTCTGAGTTAAACTCCTCCTCTTCCAAAAAACTGTTTGGTTCAGAGATGTCATCGATTGGCGTTTTGGGTACTAGATCAAGAGGATATTGGATTTATATTATTTAAAAATATATTAATTCTTGTACATTGTGCATGAAAACCTCATCAAGAGTATCAACCATTGGTCTACTTATTTGTTTTTCTTCGAGGAAGTATCATATCTAAGGACAATGCACCAATCTGTCAGGCATATGCTCTTTTGATTCTTCTGAATTGATTTAATTCCTCATGAGGAAGAGTATAAGGTATGTCAGAGTACAAAGTTTATTCTTCAGACCCTCGTGAGTTACTCCTTTTAGGATTTCTTAGCATGTGTAGGTTATCTTGGGAATGACTAGCCATGCATGTGGGATGTTTTGAATCTATAGGCTATTTGAAGTACTATGAAAAATATGTATTTGTCCATTCATTCTCAGGCCCTCCTTCTAGCGCCAATTATTTTTATGGGTATTAAATCCCTTTAGTTCAACAGTAGGAACTAAACCTACCACTGAGGCCAATTAGACACTGCAATGTTTAATAGTGGAATGGTTCTCCAGATCTTGCGATCCGAACAATTAATCGATGGGATTTCATTTTCTTGTGAAGGTGTTTCCTTCAGTTGGGACTTTCTCCTTTTGTGTTTTCTCTTAGCTAGGACCAAAGTAAGATTGTAAGACGGTATAAACCAACTTGGAAACAAAATAGAATTAAGTTTAACTACTAGAGAAGAGGTTGATCTTGGGATAACCCGCTACGCAAGCATGGAGACGACAATTCTATACCAGATGCCTAGTAATAATAAATTAACCATGTGAGAATCCAATTACTATCTGAGATACTAATTACCAGAAAGAAAAAACATATGTGATAAAACAAATAAAAGAAAAATAATCCACCTACTTAATCATCCATCACATGATAACATAATGATTCATCTTCATCATTAAAGTAAAGAGCAACAAAACATTGCATTAGATAACTTGACAATAGATTTAATTTCTCTTACTCATTACAACATCATTCATGAGACGAGATATGAAATATTTATTCTGACATCCAATCACACAGGTAGTTTGATGAAAATATAACTTCGTCTCTGGTCCAAAAGGACTTCTTAATTAAATCTAGCTCGGAAATAGTTCTTAAAAAAAAAAGGAGTTTCTTGCATCAACCATCGACCTTTCATTGATCGGTCGATTCTCTTATTTATAATGTAAAATTAACTAAAAATAATGACTAAAGTGCAGTTAAAAAAAAAAACTTGCCACGTGAAATTCTCTCCTAAATTTTTTCCAACAGTCATCTCAAGATATGCCTTTGAAAGGGTGACTTTTCTCATACTTTGACCAAATGATGAATAATGCCACGCAGGTTTGGGCCCATGGAAATTTGTGTTGTTCCATTGGAGCTGCATAAATTATTCTACCCTCCACCACATATGCCCGGTACTTCACCAGACTGGTGTTGAACTATTTTAGCATAGTTCAAGCTCTAATCAGATGTTCCATAAATCGTTGTACTTGTATGGGTGCAGTGTCAGTCACCTTCTCTAGATCTTCGGTCCATAATGAATCTTGCTTGGTATGATATTTGACTATGTCACACAAGTCAACGAAGTCATCGGGGGTGCCAAACTCAAGTAGTCTGATAGCCTTCATCTCCTGTTGATCTTTGGATTAAGTTTCTCTTGGATTTCTTAGCGAAGTTATGAAGCCAATTTTTCTTGATAGTCAGAGGGATATTTCTTGCACATCGTAATTAAAATCATTTATAAATTTCTTACAGAAGAATACTCAACAAAATATATGAAAAGTGTAAGCGGGAGGAAAACAGAATGATGCATACATGTAAATCCCACTTAGTCTGGTTGTTTGATACTTATGTGATCTCTGCAACCTTTTGGATTACCTAAAATGTCTTTGTTAGTGCTGCCATTTTTCTTCAGTTAGGGTGGGTTATATCCGCATGCCACATCATGATAAATCATGTACGAAAAACATGAGATTCAAAGTCACACTAGTGGTTGGTTGGCCCTTGGGATTGGGAAAGGATTTCAGAGTTGAACATGTGCCAAAAGTACGAGTAAGTTCCAAAAAATATCGGATATTTTCATAAAGGAAGTCATTAAATGCTTCAGGTCAAGGCAGGTTGCTCAAATAAAAGTTGCATCAACAAGTGCATCAACCATCATTAGCTCATTATGGAGGCTTGGGGAATAAAAAGAATTGAGATGATCATACCACCCATCCTCCTCAAGTGATATCGACTATATCTCACATGCCCTGGATCATACCCATCACGGGGATGTGACACATTAATTCTTTAAAGCATCCCGTCACAAGGCATTCAGTGTTCCCTGACACAT
>ML847496.1:15116-34633 GCA_009831015.1 Picea engelmannii | reverse complement strand
GTATTGCGCACAGGACTATGGTGGATGAATTTTCACAGAGACTCAAAGTAATACTTCCAGAGATGTGACGTATGTGAGATGGTTGGTAAACCCAATATATGAGATGAGATGCCCCTAAGGCCACAAGTAACCTTGCAGGTATTCGAAAAATGGGAAATAGAATTTGTGGGACCAATCAACCCACCAACAAAAAGTTCAGAAGCAAGGTATATTATTACTACGACAGAGTACTTAACAAGATGGGAATAAGTAGCACCAGTAAAAGATTGCAGCACAGAGACAACAACACACTTCTTGTTTGAGCAAGTGATCACTAGATTTTGATGTTCAAGGATTTTGATGAGTGACCAAGGCACTCACTTCATTAACAACACTATTAAGGCTATGACTGAGGAGTTCTAATTTTATCATCAAAAGAGTGCACCATATAACCCTCAAGAAAATGGAACAGTCGAAGCCTTTAATAAGAGCCTCGAGAATGCACTGGCAAATATTTGTAACGTCAACAGGGATGATTGGAACTTGAATATACCAGCAGTACTATGGGAATATAGGACCACATGTAAAAAATTCACAGGGAAGAAACCATTCAGATTGGTGCATGGACAAGAAGTAGTGGTTCCATTAGAGTTTTTGGTACCTACTCTACGCGTAGCAACAATTACCAACATGACAGAGCGAGGCATAGTACAAGAAAGGCTAAGACAACTCATGATCATGGAAGAAGATAGGATTCTATTAGGATTTCACCAAGAGGTATAGAAATCAAGGGAAAAATATTGGCATGATAAACATATCAAGAGGAAAAATTTCAAGGAGGGAGACCTAGTCTTGGTGTACGACAGTAAATATTTGCAGCACCAAGGAAAACTCATAATGCATTGGTTGAGACCATATGAAGTAAAACCTGTGACATATGGGGGATCTTTACAGTTGAAGGATTTGGGAGGAATGGAACTCAACGGAATGATTAATGGGAGTCAACTCAAGTTGTATAGGGACAGTCGACCTCCTAGCACTTCAAAAAATAAAATGCATCAGACAACAAAGGACTACGCGCAACAATAGAGGGGTTACTGCACCAGACAAGAGAAGAAAACACCCAACTAAAATAGGGGTACCGTGTTGAAAATAAAATCCCCACATGCACCAAATAAACAACATAACGTGCACTTGCAATAGTTAGCACGCCGGAAAAAGGGACCAACAGTAAAAAAAAAGGCAGAAACTGTGAAAATGGCGGTTGCAAGAAGGCACCAACTGGCAGTGTCTATCAAAATTGAATGACAAGAATGATCGATGGGACATCGTATTAATCATGCCAACTCACAAATTCAAGGGAATTCAATGACAGAGTGATAGAGTATATGGAGCGGAGAGAAAATTTATAGGAGTTACATAACGACCTAGCTTGGTGGAGACCATTTTAACCACCATGGAACCACCCAAGATAGGTGCACCGATAAAGTCCTGCAGATGACCTCAAAGAAACCTTATAGTACCACATCAACCAGAGGGAATCGAACAAGAACCCGTCTGAACAAATTAATTCGTCAACTTGGACTAAATCCCTTCACCCAATATCGAACAAGGGAGCCCCACACCCATGGTGGAGGAAACCCAACAAACAACGGCAATGGGAATGGACATTGATATGCCAAAAATGGGATAAAGCCATCAGGACCAGGAAGAACGCAATCCTTCGCACCCTGAAAACCCTAAAGAGGCCCCGAATGTTAATGGAGTGGTCCCAAACCAGACAGAAGCAGCCGCACCAAAAATGTCACACACAACAACACCGGAGAAACAATAGGAGGGTATAATAGAAGATGTCACCGGTCGGCTAGAGGAATATATAGAGGAGAGAAAAATGGAGGTTGGAACCCTGATTCAACCACCACAACGGAAGGTTAAGCATCCAATAGCAATATCACCGCACATATAGGCTGCAACAACCATAGTCTTACTGTGCATTTTGGAAGGGGTGTGTATCACGACTAACCTATTAGGATGCATGAAAAAACTATGGTACTCGGACCATGATATGACCAACATGGGCAAGTTTCCTAAGTTTGAAAATCAAGTTTACCTAGATAGCATGGGTATAGGACCCTTCAGTGATCCAATTTTCCAACTGAAATAGTGGGTAGCCATACTAGCCAACACTAGGATTCCAAACTTGTTAGATATCCTGCACTTTGGAAGGGGTCGCAATGTAAATAACTATGTCAAGAAGCTGATGGAAGTTACCCATGGAGGGTACCTATGGGTGGAAGATCCTATCTCGATAGACGTAAATCTCATTTATTTTATTACAGGGCTGCCATCTCGAGGGGAGAGTCTTGCATAGATCCTTGATGACAAGACAAAGAAGAAGGCTCTAGCCGAGGAGATGAGGAAGACATATGGAACGGAAAGAGGGTCGTGCAGAATCATCCTCAAGCGCATCAATGATGCAACAATAAGGTTGGCCACCAAACTCATGGCATGCAAGTTTCTCAGGAAGTGTCGCAAGGAGGAATTCTCAGTCGGGGTCATCATAGCTACAACACAGTGCACAGAGGGCACTATTATTAGAAGGAACCCATACTTGTTAAACCTATTCTTTGAGGACTCCAAAAACGCATAGGACCTAGGGACAAAGTTACATTACTCTTGACTACTCATCCTGATCACCTTGGTCATATGGTGGGAACCTAAGTATACATACTTTTACGAGCAAACCACTCATTTATGTGCAATGTGATAATATCCTTGGGGTGCACTTCAGACTCCAAAACCAAAAGTGAAAATGCAGCCATGTTCACAGGGTATTACAATGACCTACACAAAATAATTTCCAACACTTGGCTGATTACCCCAGAAGTGGTCATGCAATATCGAGACATCACCAACTTCAAAGTGACCAAGCATACAATATGGATCCAATCATAAAGGGATCTTGAGAAAGAATGGATACAACTGAAATACTGCGTCAAGGAAGAGGACGTAGATATGGCCATCAAAGATTGGTAAGATGAATCGAGAGTTCAAATCCTGATTCAAGAGATGCCCATGAATAAAGAGGTTGATGCAGGGAAAGAACAAACACCTATTGGAGATAAACCTATGCCCAAGAATCCAAATCCAAGTCAGAATCAAGAACAACAAAAGAAAGGGGGTGCACCAAAGAAAGGTACCCAAGCGGGGAAAAAATGACACGACCCAAGCTCCGCAGGAATAGGAAAAATATGTTGAGACAACACAAGGGACCACATCAAGTGCTACCCAAAAGGAAAAATGCTAGACTAAGAGGCTAATCATACACACTGTGGGTGTGTGAAAGAAGGCTAAGGTGCAAAAAACTCCACCAGAATATACAATCACCGAGGACGAAGCGGACCTCGTGGTTGAAAGGGTCCACGACTGGGAAATTGAGGACTTTGAAGATGCCCAACACCAAAGGGATCGGATTCAGGACAATTTGGATGAGATGAGGTAGCTTCTAGAGAAGATCAGAGAAATAAAGAGAAAGGTTAGAGGAATAGATTCATTCCTTGCAACATCAGAAGAAGGAGCCAAGGATGCGCCGAGTGAACAGGATATCATCTACACAATAGCACAAGCGAGCTTGACTTTCCACATTACACCCAGCATGTTGCGCTTGGATGAGATTGTAGGCCAGACACCCTTGAAAGATATGGCACAAACAGATTTGGTAATGGGGTGAATACCAACCAAGGAACTATATAAACTGCAAGTCAGTATCATGCAGGAGTTACAGTCACACGCATGCACAGACGCAACAGATTTGCATCACATGAAGGACAATAGAGAAGAGTTGGAATTGGTGCTCGAGCAATTCAAGATCAAGAACAAAGATGAGAAATATCGCATGGATAGTCTCGAGCAGGGATTGGTTGTATCCTATGACATAATTCCAAGAAGCACATAAATAGCAGAGCCCACGATGACACAAAAAATTGATCAGATTGTGCAAACAATCAATCAATACATGCAAGAGATAGAGAACCTTCAGGAACAACTCATCCCTACCACTCCCCCGGAGGTGAAGGAAAAAAGGAAGAAGGAAGAATCAGGGAAAATGGAGGTGTTATCACTCTGTAATTTCTCAGGCTGAGGAAGAAGTTGACAGAGGTAACTACAAAACCACTTTCCAGTCCAGGATCTAGCCCTCCTAGACTCAAAGAGGGATCTCTCTATAATATTTAGCTTTGTTTGCTGGAAATTTTAGGCTAGTTATAATAGTACATGGTTTGGTTTTTGAATTTGTTGGTTGGAACAGGGAAGATAGGCCATTGGGAAAATGGAGTCAAAGAGGCTTAATTCAATCAAGGTAGGTTATACAAGAAAACTTATAGGGAAATATAGGCACCTTTGTTGGATTCTTGAGATTGTTGAGTGATGTGAAAAAAAAGGTGAGGAAAGAGAATTGTAGTAGAGCAATTAATAATTTTGGAACTAACCCTCTAGTAGAAAACAAATAAATTATCCAAAAGCCAGAAACATAGTGTACTTTTAAACAAATTCTGCTCTTAATATTCTATTGAATAATTCAGAAAGAAAACAATATGTAACAGGGAAAACATATTACAGAAGAAACACTTCACCAAATAGATATGCCACAAAAATCCTGAAAAGCTTGTCTTGTGTTACTGAAATTTGACTGAAGGGGCTATGTGAACTACTTTATAATATTGGTCATATCCTATTAACAGGTCCCAACCCATAATACCTCGAAATGGGAAGTATTTATAAGTTGTTTACAAAGGATCATGTCATAAATGAGCAAGATTTATTTTAAGACAAATATAAACTAACTATTACAATCATAGAGGTTTGTTGAGATTCATTCATAGGTCTGGCACTGTTTTGATGGGATCTATGAGTGATCTGTGCCTTTGAATCTGATCTCTTTGCCATCTATTCTTTTGACTTTTTGCCTCCCGGAATTATGAAAAATAGGGTCCAGTGATCTCTTTGAATATCTCAATCTGAGATAGTTGTGTAAAATATGGGGGAGATTTTTGTATATCAGAGTGTTCTGAGCAAAAATGTCTCTCTCTTTTTTTAAATTCCTCTCCATCTATCCAAGATATTCATTTGAAAAAGATGTGTAAAATAGGTAGCAAATAAATCTTGAAAATAGGCCCCAAATATGCTCTTGATTCTCCCAATATGTGACACCTATAGAAAAAATGAAATAGGGTATTTTTCCTTGGTCCATGTTGAGAGAAAACCTCTTTTGGTTTCTCAAAATTCGCCATGGTTATCCTAGATATCACCTTGGAAGATGACTAGTAAAAAATAGTTTTGGGAGGGGGAAAGTGGCTACGTATAAGATGACGTGGGGAAAAGTGTCATACGAGAAAATGGGAAGAGTGGATGCATGAGTCTACATGGTAGGGGTAGAAGAGAAGTGACGTGTGGGTGGGAGATAGGTGTATGTGGGAGTGAGTGGGGGAACAGGTGGCAAAAGACGAAAGGTAACGAGAGCATGGGGGATGTGACAAGCTGGAGATTGAGTGGAAGGGTGAGTGGATGTGATAGCATGGAGGGTGAATGGGAGTGTAAGTGGAGGACATGTGTCGAGTTGGGAGAGGGAGAGTAGTGGTAGGAATAGGAGGGAAGGTGAGCGGTTTTGGGTAGTGGTTTTAGCAGGATTTCAGAGGGGGGGGTAGGTGGTAAGTCGTTAGATGGGGCTGGTGCGAGGAAAACCACCATTCCAGAAACCCCCCCCCCCAACCATTAAAGTAAGAAAGGTCAGGGGGGTCCAAAATAGGATGAGGACCGTTGATCTTGAAAAAGGTGATTGTCATCGATAGATACATGTGTGGGACTTATGCACTGTCACCTCAACCTTTTGACTTAGCTTAAAACAAATATGTGTGCCATAACATAAAAATATTTGGATTTAACCTATGTTTGGACCTAAGTATCGGTTTGACACACTAGATATACCATTGGAAAGCTACTTCTAAGAAATTTCCCATAACAACACCTGAAACTCTGCTCGGAACCAAACCTACATGCAAAAATATCCCGCACACCCATATTTAATTTTTTCCATCAGACTTTGAAAATGCTTGAATCAACAAATATTTAGGCTATGATACCTAGTGATTCGTAGGCTAAACCTCACCAATCAATTTTGAAAATAGATAAACGCATAACAAGTTACCTATAATTATAGGATTCTAATAGTGGCTCCAATTGGGGATGGTATCTTCCCAGTGAAATGCCAAGAACATCGTAGAATAGTAGCATGATCTGTTGGATTGATCCCAAAGCCTTCAACCTGCTCTTTCATGAAATATTTGAAAATGATAACCAATTGATAATTTGCCCCAATCCTTCACTAAATCAAGTTCATTCTGAAATTTGAACTGTACTCTAAAACTAAAAACTGAAACCAAACTAAAAATCAAATTGAAAATTTGTTGAAAGGAATGCTCCCCAAGCCGATCTTATTCACACACTCCTACCCTAATCTGTTGAAATTACTGCTCAATTAGGTAATGGAAAAATGCCAATGAATCCAATCCGACAGTTGATCCAATAACTTTGCTCTTTCATTGTTTTTAACAAAACTCAAAACTAGAGCTTGTAAGGGCACTAGAAGCTGATTGTAAGCTTGATCTTCACAATAGAGAGCTTTGGAACCATAAAAAACAAAGGAGGCACTGGAAATCAATTGGAATTCTGAAATAAAAAACTCCTCCATATAGATAGCTATGGGATCATGATAAATATGACCTATTTTTTGGTGTTCAGAGTATTCATCAAACTCAAGGTTCTAATTAGGTATTTCACATATTATATCATCATACAACTTCTGATTTAACTACATATTTTCAGAAGATATTTGTAATGAGACTACTGATGAACAAGATAGTGAATTCTGTTGCCTGATCATTTTTTTATCATGACTGCTTTTAAGCTCATAGCTAGCTAATGGAACAACACCTTGACTACACAGACCATCCAAAACATCAGCTACTGGATCTTGGAGAAACTGAAAAATACTGCTACAATTTATTATGCAATGATACCAATGAGGCTACATGATTTTCTATAGGCTTACCAGTCCTTGCTTCTGAGATATTAGCAACATTTTTCTTCAAAAACTAAAATGAATCAAAACTTAATGCTACAAAATTATGTTGCATCAATTTATTTGTGATTTGGAAATAAATGTAACTCAGGGGCTGTAATTCTGGTGTTAGAACAACTTCCATATCACAAATGACATCCTCAACTGATTCATCATAAAATTCTCCATTTCTATTGTTGACAACTTGTTGGTCTGCTTTCTTATAGATTCCTCTCAGAAATTGAAATGAAGAGAAACATAAGGGAAAAGACTTTTCACTTACTTTGAATTTTTCTACATTTTCCTCATTGTTGTCATGATTACTATTCACAAGATGATTGTCATGTTTGAGATGTTCCAACTGAGTTTCTTCCTCCCAAAAATATGTTGTTGGTTTCTTTAAAAAATTGGCCTCGATTTTGACCACATAGTCATCATCATACTAATAATACTTGCGTAAATCATCCATTCCATCAAGCATACACATTAGATTAGTTGATTTCTTCTCCACAAGTTGATTTTGATTTTCATCTTTGTCCATGGCATGAAGTGAATACATAAAATAATCATTTTCTAATCTATGATATCTAGGATAAACAACAAAATGTTTAGGAACATTAACCTTTTCTTTCTCTGCAAAAAATGGAACATGGTGTTTTTGAACGACAAGTTCATATCTCATGGTAATATTTTGCATCAACTCTTTCATTGTGTTTTCCAAAATGTCCAGTTTCACTTCAGAAAATGTCAGATGCTCCTACTCTATGTTTTCCTTCTCTTCTTCTTTCAACTTTGACTTTTTGATCAACAGATTAGCTTCCACACCTATTGCATTATTCTACATTTCTTCAAGTGTTTTAGTATTTCTTTCTCTTAATTGAAATGTCATTTCTGGATCAAAGGCATCAGGGTAGTGTAAAAGAGCTAACGCGGGAGAAGGTTTTATATCATCAGGCATTGAATGGTAAACTAGATTGAACCCTGATGAAAAGTGTTGCATTGTTTCTCCTAGATGTCTTTTCAAATGATCATATTCTTCTAAAATGATAAAGATATTCCTATTGATCACCCATTTATCAAGGAAGACTTTCACAAACTGATGGAAATCACCAATGCTTTCAGCATGAAAATGTTTGAACCACTCTTTAGCCTTACCTTGCAAAGATAAAGAAAAAATCCTAATACAGACATCATCTTCTTCAACCTCAAAAAGGTCAAGAAAATTTTCAAAACCCTGAATTTGTTTTTCAGTAGTAATGTTACCATATTCTCCATCAAACCTAGGAAGGTATTTGTGATCATTTTTAGGGAGATCATGGAGTATAGGAGGTAATATGAGAGGCTTGTATCTATCTAGAATTTTAACAGGTGTATGAGTATGTACAGAAACTATAAGATCAAGCCTAAGCTTTTGAGGCTCATCAAGTTGGATATGATCAATATCAATTTCAGCAATATGGTCTTGAACAGGATCATGAAAAGAGAAGAAATAATTAAAAATAAAGCATATTCTATCTTGGATAAAGTCCCAACTTGAATACCTGATATTTACATATTGTCTTGCCATGTTTCAGGTTCTTACTCTAGTGGAGTCTCTGATTTGAGATTGATTGGAGTCTCTAGGTGAATGATTCAGCCTTCTGGTATCTAATCACTTTCCACCATCAGTAATCAGATATGGAACTTGATATGATTCTATGAGGAACATGAAATGTTCATTCCCTATTATGGTCACCACTATGTTATCACTTTGTAATTTCTCAGGATGAGGAAGAAGTTGATAGAGGTAACTACAAAACCACTTTGGATTCCAGGTGTTAGCACCAGAAGTCCCCTTCAGATTGCATAGAAGGTAATCCCAGTACCCATCAATTTATGTGAGTGTAATTAAGTTTTAAGAGGTCAAATGGAGAAGACTCAATGATAATAACATTCTAACTCATAAATATAGACTAGTATGCACAAGCAATTGAGGTCCGGAATCAACTTCAATCAGTAAGTTGGAGTAAGGGTGAATAGAGGGAAGACTTTGGTGAGGAGAGTGTAGAGTTCTATCGTGGACATCAAGTCTTCCAGCAACCTAAGGAGGAAAAACCTGAACACAAGATCCTCTTGAATTCAAATCTCAAAGAGACTGAAAGAACTTATACCAACACTATAATCAAACATTCATCAGAATACAGTAACAACAATTCATGTGAATCAGTAATTCATGAGCTCTCTCAATATCAAAGGAAAATAAGATGGGGTAAGAAAGTTGACTTAGATTAATCAAGAAGTCTCAAATCAACTACATAACCAGAGAACCGATGTTCTTCATCAAAATATTACAATAGCAGGGAACCTAGCTCAACCATTCGACCTTAACAAAATATCAAAACTGCCTATATATACTAAAAATGTTGCAACCACCAGGAATGTGATCGGACCCATGCATTCAAAGTTTCCAGTCGATGCCTACTCTATTAAACTTTGTAGGCCTTCTTATGTCAGATGCGAACCCGACTTAGTTATGTGCTTTGCAGGAAAATTCATCCCTCGGGAAACTTCAGATTCACAATATCCCCCCACGACCATTCTCAATACGATTTCCATTTATAGGGAGAGACGAGGTCTCAACTTCCACCCCCATTTCCATTAACTACCTTCATCGGGATTAGAATGAGGCATGACACCCATGAATGTTCCAAGCGCTGCCCATGAATTCTTCGAGTCAATCCCGACACCTCGAGGCCATGCAGATATTCTTTTGTGACCAATACAATCACTTTCGACCTTTGGTGCAGTTCCTCTCCATCGCTCCATCCTGTATGCGACCTTCGGCCATAACTTGGGACTCATATCCAAAGGTGCTTCAGTATTTTGTCTTTTGGGAGTCTTCACTCCACTTTATTCCAAATATCTTGATTCCCAAACTTGCGAAATGGCCTTATTCATATCGACGGTCAGACTTGCTTTGAATTTGACGGCCACGATTGCTTCCTAGAAAACCCCAGTTGTTAGTCGCTCAATAGGAACTTACCCTTCTTTATGGATCCACTTTACATATGACCACATGCCATGACCATGGGCCCAATTCCTGGGCACTTCGTGCTTTGCAAACTCACGTCGTGCTCCATGTTAAAACCTCTTATTTGCGAAACTGATAATTATCGAATTTGGTGCCACGCGTCCCTATGAATTGGATGGCTCGTGTTGATTTCAGGCTTCAGGACTTCAGACCTCAGTCGGCTTCATGCGATGGGTGCAAATATTTCCTCCCAGACCTACTTTCCACATGACCTCGAGCCGTGACCCGGTGCTTATCTTCAAAGTGCTTCGGGGTTTCTCTTTTCGGGACTTTGAAAGATAGATCCCTTCAAAACTTCTAAAACATGAAATTATAAATCTGTTGATTTGATGCCACGTGTTCCTCTGAATTGAACGGTCCAGATTAATTTCAGCACTTTGGGACCTCGAGCCTTTGCATTTCGATACTCAGGAAATTTGTGCATTCCTCACTTTAGTTTTCCCAAAATGAATTTCTTCGTAGTTTGTATCTGGTACCACGCATCCTATTGGATCGGATGACCCATAGTAATTTTGGGTTTCGGGAGTTCTGACCTTTCATGAACAACTTTAACGAAGTTTCAAACTCCTGATTCCCATGACTATTTTCCACCATTGATCTCTCCTAATGAGATCTACGGCCCAGATTAAATCTTTTCTCGACCTTTTGAATTAGAGATTTTTCTCTAGTGCTATACTTCGCGCAACTTTTGACCTTCCGAAAGAACACACACTATCAATTGATTCACCTGATGGATATTCGTCGTTGAAATATTAAAACTGCCTAAAAATATGCTTGTGCATCAAGCCCGAAATGGACTGTTAGGAAAGTTGTGCTTTGTGTTCATGGTTGCGGCCTACATGATCGAGGATTCAGACAACTAGTTGTGGGTTGGGAAAATAGGGAGACAGGGGAATTTTAAACACAGAGGGGGGCAAACGAAAATGATTTTACAAGCTGAAGGGGGGGGAATTTAAGACTTGGTATGTGAAAGGAGAGATATAGGGAAAAAAACAGACTTAGATAAAAACCACAAACCCATAGGAATCTGACAAGTTCATGTGATAACACTAGGATATTTCCCTCCTAGACTCAGAGAGGGATCTCTCTATAAGATTTAGCTTTGTTTGCTGGAAATTTTAGGCTAGTTATAATAGTACATGGTTTGGTTTTTGAATTTTTTGGTTGGAACATGGAAGATGGGCCATTGGGAAAATGGAGTCAAAGAGGCTTAATTCAATCAAGGCAAGTTCTACAGAAAATATTATAGGGCAGGATAGGCACCTTTGTTGTATTCTTGAGATTGTTGAGTGATGTGAAAGAAAAGGTGAGGAAAGAGGATTGTAGCAGAGAAATTAAGAATTCTAGAACTAACCTTCTAGTAGAAAACATAGAAATTATCCAAAAGCCAGAAACAGAGTGTAATTTTAAACAAATTATGTTATTAATATTCTATTCAATATTTCACAAAGAAAACAATATGTAACAAGGAAAACATATCACAGAAGAAACACTTCACCAAATAGATTTGCCATAGGAATCCTGAAAATATTATCTTGTATTACTGAAATTTGATTAAAGGGGCTCTGTGAACTACTTTAAAATATTGGTCCTATTCTACTAATAGGTCCCAACCCATAATACTTCGAAATGGGAAGTACTTACAAGTTCTTTACAAAGGATCCTATCATAAATGAGCAAGATTTGTTTTAAGAAAAAACTAAACTAACTATTACAATAATAGAGGTTTGTTGAGATTCATTCAGAGGTCTGGAACTATTTTTATGGGATCTGTGAGTGATCTATGCCTTTGAATCCGATCTCCTTGCCATATGTTCTTTTGATTTTTTACCTTCCAAAATTCTGAAAAATAGGGTCTAGTGATCTCTTCGAATATCTCAATCTAATTGTTGTTGGGAAATAATACCCTACGTACTAACAAGCTAGGGATAAACTTGCATGCAGATCATGACCCCTAAGAAATCACTTTTAACCTACCACCCCAAACCTAAAACCCTTTTTCACATGAAAACATGGAAAGAACCTACTAACCTTTTTACTGATGTTTGGTGTAGATTCTCCGTTTCACTTTATCCGCTTGCTTCTGCTGCTCCTTCCAAAGACAATCCTGTAATCAAGACAAAACACTATGGATGCATGCTATTTTTCTACTAGAGGGTTAGAGATTAAGCATAAATCGAATAAAACATATAAAACTCATGCTTCGAGACGGGAAAAGTATTCTTTATTAATCTCAAGATGAATCAACTTACAATAATGATAGAGATCGGCCACCGCTCCTCGATCCTGATCCTAGGCTCCTCCTCTTCTTTGTCCTCCAACTGATTTGCTTGAATTCTCCTTAAGCTTGAGGAAAGGATAAAGGGTTGGGACAAATGGATTCGACAATTGGGCAGAGTTTCTTTGCTATGATTTTCCTCCTCCAAATAGTACCCCTACCCCTTCTTTTATAGGCTAGAAGGAGAAAGGGTTTTGGATGAAATCTCGGCCATGCATGGCTGGGAGTTTCAGTTAACTGACCCAAAGCTTTTCGTCCCGTCGGCAACTTTCCTGTTTTTGTGCTTTGTTAGGTAAACGTGGGTTGTAAGTGTCCAACCCGCGTTCCAACGCGTGCAGTAGTGGGCCTGCCAGCGTTCCAACGCGTGCAGTAGAGGTTTAGGGCACGGGCCACTTGATTTAAGAGGGTTTTCAAGAGTTTATTCAGCATGGCTTTGGAAATGAAGAGATATGAGTTGGCCTGATGCCAGGTAAGTATGTGTGGTGCAATTTAGGGTTATAACAGATGCCCCCTAATGTGTGAGGTCAGAAGAGCATCTGATGGCCGAAATACATTACCAATTCTTTACCAATCTGTACTGATATGATGAATGAGTGAGCCCAGGAATCAGGAATCGGGAGGTGTCGTCTGCAAAAAATATCAAATGTCTCACCGAGGCGGGCATACCCATGCTCGGGATAAATTAGAACAATGGATACCAATCAAACACACTGTAGATCCATGTCAAATGACTATGAAGAGTAGTCGCGAACAATACACAGCGGAGCTACATCTCGAAATCAGAAAGATATACATATAAAGTATCCATATCCCAGAAGCTGATTCGGCCTGATGGTTGTTCTTCAGATCTCGAGCAACAACTTCAAAATCTTCTAAACTCAGGTAGGAGTGTAATATGAGTGTACGACTGCACTACCCATAGGTCTTCGATGGCTCGTCGGTTATGGACTTGACAATCTTGATGATCGGACTGAAGGCTTCAGTGATTTCGAACAAAGACTTGATTGGACGTTCAGGATGGTCGGGTATGCGGAAAAGAGACATATTGCAGAGGGGCCGACTCAGGCTTAGTGACAAACTTCCCTTGGACAATAGCACGACAAGTGATAAGACTCAGGAAACATATATGTTAATCATAAGTCTACGAAGCAGGAGGCAACGCAAACTCTCCATATGTTTGGAAGAGTAACCAAACGGTGGAGGACACAACTCTGTATAACGAGCAAAGCTTCCTAAGGTTGTACTACATCCCATAGTCTGATGAATCAAACAGACAGATGTGCTTTATCCAAGGGAGACTCATGATGCTGCCAATAAAGAAAATACTTTTCCCATCCTCTTTTTGGGGTATATTTGATTTTTTTGTTCTTTTTGATGATGTTGAAAAAAGAATAAAGGGATATTACGTTACAAATGGAGGAACGAGTACATCAAACATACAAACTCAAGGCACAAGGACAAGACTGATGTTCTAGGGGAATAGTACTCGGGAAAAATCCTCCAGTGGCCAAAGGTGTTAAGACGCAAAGGCAAACTGTTACTAAGCTGATGGGTAAAGGATGCAAATGCGATTGATAGAAAACAAAATGGTAACATCCTTCGATGTAAGTTTAACGAGCCCAAAGAAGGGAAGCTCGGTGATTTTTCATATTTAGAGACTCTGAAAAAGCATAAAAGGAAACTCCATTGGGGTACCTTTTTCGTCAATAGTCTGGTCGATTCGAAAAAGGGGTAAACTAGCACCGATTAGACGTCAATTCAAAACCATTTGAACGAGTGTGACAAGGACAAGATCACTCGGATATTTTTTCAATTTTAAGGAGTCTGAAAAAAGATTAACTATGGACTCCGACAGGAATATTCTTCTGGACCATTTTAACGAGTGTGAAAGAATAAGGTCACTCGGTGATCTTTTCAATTTTAGGGAGTCTGAAAAGATCTTAACTATGGACTCCGGGGGGGTTTCTTTTTCGTAAATTTAGTCCCTCAGGCCCGAAAAAGGAATAAAATATTACCTGAGGATACTCTTCTAAAGAATGGACATTCAATAGAGTATTCCTTTGTTCATACAGTTGACCATCCGGACCGAAAAAGGGGTAAACTACCGCCGGATAGACGTGACTTCAAATTTCAGTTTAACGAGCGTGAAGGGTCACAAGATTACTCGGCAATCTTTTCATACTTAGAGGGTCTGAAAAGGACTTAAAAGGAGACCCGTTTAAGGAACATTCTTCTGGACCAATTTAACGAGTGTGAAGAAACAAGGTCACTCGGCAATCTTTTCATCTTTAAGGAGTCTGAAAAGGGCTTAAAGAAGACTCCATAATGGTTACTTTTATCAGTTAATATGGACGAGATCGAAAAGCATAAATACAGTCTCGTTGGATGTTGCTTTCGGATCTCAAAGCGAGCTTGAAAAACAAAAAATTTAGCTCATGATCGACACTTTGTGGGTCGATGTCAGGTATCTCTTTGTAAGACCAGGAAAAAACATCGTGGAATTCTTTGAAAAGATTCGTGTAAATTTGAATCTCTTTGGGGGAGCAATCTGCCCCGACGAAGACATTCTCCATGACGCCAGGGTTTCGAGAGATGGTGATAGGTATAGTTTCAGCGATAGTCACCATATTTCCCTCAGCATAAATTTCCTGTGTAGCTAAGGGGTTAATAGGACACGGCTGATCTCCCATCATGGTGATAGTCAATTTGCCTACCTCGATTCAGCTTAACTCTGGGAGGAAATATGATCTGTGATGAAGATATTCCTAAGGTTTGTCCAGACTATTCATTGCTTCAATTACTTCTTCGTCTGAAGGCAAGATTAAATCGAACGAATTGATGTTGCAAGAGAACCCTGAGCCCAGATAGGCTCGAGAAGTGGATCCAACTCTTGTGCGGGAGTCGGATCAAGAGTAGCTGAAGCTTGTTAGACCAAAGAGTACACTACTTCAGTGGCCGACAAGGGCATGGACATGCCAGCGTGCCCTGTCTCATCCATCGTGGCCGATGGGGAAGGAAGAATCCATGGATCCTGAAAGTAAGTCGTGCAGAACGACGAAACGTGAAAAATATCAGCCTTGTGGTGTGTCGATATAAACTTGACATCGCCATGAGGAGGTGGGTAATCGAAATTACCCATCAAAGATGGGCACAAACCAACTCCTATGTTAACGACATCGGCTTGAGGATTATCTATCATGGGAACCGTGGATGCCCCCAAGGCTAGGTCAGGTCCAGAGAAGGACAACTGATCAATGGTCACTATCCGGCCTTCATGTGGAAACAATAAGACTTGGGAAACTGTAACGAACACCACTTGCATAGCATAAGTCCAACTACGACCTAACAAGAGATTGTAGTCGATGGGGGCATCGACTACCTCTACTTCGACGCACACGGTATTTCCCCCTAACTGCACAGGGAAAGAAGGAATGATGCCATGTGGTTGGAAAGAACGACCGTCGAACGCAGTGAGGAGAGTAGGTGATGGAGACAACTGAGGCTGACCAATAGCTTTCCAGCATGCTAACGACATAACGCAAGTCGAAGTGCCCTCGTCAACCACCGTGCGGAAGATATTCCGTGTAAAAGTTTTTGTGGGGTGAGCCACTACTATTTGAAACGCGACGTGGTAAGGCAAACGAGGTTTCAAGTCAGTCGTATCTATCATGATGGTACCCGGGTTACAAATCTCAGTAGAGCCTAAAGAAGTCAACAAGGCTTTCCTCTGAGCAGGGCAACTTTGGAGGACTTCCAAAGTGAACATAGCACAAGGGGTTTGGGATAAATCTTCCACCACAGAATAATTCTGGGCGGCCCTTGCATTTGGATTGTGAGAAGCTCTCTTAAACGCACCTTTTGGAATGTGTGTCATTGTTTCACCCAACGTCTTCTCGATCTGTAGAGGAAGAGATGGGATCTCGGCTTCTTTGCCCTTCTCAGAGGCGCTTGGTTTACTATAGTCGTGCGCTCTAGTCGTTATTAAAGAATCACTTTTAACCATATATACGTTCATAGAAGAGGAATTGTTTGGGGGAGGGCAGGTTTCTTGGCTGCCCCCTTCAACACTTGTAGAGGCTTGAGTTAAATTTTGCCCATGCTGAAAGGGATTAGTCAACACGGCCTGTTGTTGCTGTGTGACAAACTTCTGGGCCTCCGCAAGTCGAGGATAGAGATGGGTCGGGTGGTCGTTCACACATAAGTTGCATGGATACCTCGCCTTCCTCTTTTCCGTGGTGCCCTCGCCAGCATTATCAGTGGGTTTCTTATCCCCCTTACCCTTCTTGTGTTGTTTTTTCTTCCATTCAGGCTGCTGGGTGGCCTTCGGGTTAGTCGTCTATACGAAGTGTACTTCCGACATTTGGGTAGGAGGAGCAGCCAAAGCAATAGTCTAGCTGGCCACTGAGTGTTGTATAGATAACTGTTGCAATTGTTTTGTCAATTGCTTAGCGGGCTTAGTTTGTGCCGAACCAACGATACCGTCGGCATGTGGTCCGGCTCTTTGTCTGGTTTTATCCAGTATCGATCGTGGTGCATCCGGAAGGATGTTGTACAATAGACCAGACTGAGAATAGATAAGATCAAACTGTTGAGCCCTCATGATGGCATCTTCTTCGGAGAAAACCCCAGAATTTGCGACATCTTTGGATAATTGCGGCACTAAAGACTTAAGGAACCACTCAAGCAGGAATGCTGGTGGAACTGGTACTTTGATTAGACTCTTTCGGCGTCACCACTCTCGGATATGATCAGAGATATGGTACGCTGTCTTCTACTCGAAATTGGCTAGCAACTCTGTGCCGACGTCGTATCTCACAGGTAACTGGAAATGGTTAAGGAAGGCCATCGCCAGTTCGCCAAAAGAAGAGTATCGTGAACGATCAAGCTCTATGTACCATTTCGTGGCACTCCCAATAAGAGTGCGTTGAAACAATCGAAACTGGACGGAGTCATCTTTCAGTGAGTTAGATGAACACCAAAGGTGGAAAGTAGTCACGTGATCACCTGGATCTTCGTTAGGCTTGGCCTCGAACTTTGGAATGTCCGAAGGCAACTTCGTTGGCATAGGAGGCCAACGCGGATCGTGACAGATAGGATCATTTAACAACCATTTCAAATCTGGCAAGTGTAACGTCGCCAAGAATGGTAGTTTTGGTTGCTGCTGATAGCCTGGATAAAAGGGTCCTGGAGTTTGACTTGCACTAGGTTGCCAGGAAAAGTTTGGCGGCTGGCCCGGGTTCTGGCAGAAACCATGGCCCTGACCAACGTAAGAGTTTTGCATCTGAGGAGACATCATTGGTTGATTCCCCATGAAGGACATAGGATGTTGGGAATTCATCGTGTTTGATGGACTTTGGGAAGGATTACACCATGCCGGTCCCGAGGGGAGAGGCATAGAAGTCTGTCCGGGGTTCCATTGACTGTGGAAAGAATTACCCTAGAACGACATTCCAGAGGAAGGAACGGATCCTTGTCCTGAGTTCCAAGGTTTTGGTATATGTGCCCCCCGCGCAAGAGTAATACCCTATGCCGGAGTAGACTGTCCAAAAATGGGTGTGCCCCCAGATGGGAAAGCAGTGGATGCGAAAGTGTTATTACCAAATGTCCCGTTCCAAACAAATGGAGACGAACCTACCGGTTGAGTTTGCGTAGGTGTTCCTTGACTCCCAGCTCCAAATGAACTTGTGTGTGCAGGCTTCCCAGCGGACTGCTGATGCGGACCACCAAACGAAGGGGACGAAGGAGATATATGACCTCCAGCGTAAGGAAAAGCGTTGAAAGGGACAGGAATGCCCCCAAGTTGACCTTGCAGAGGAGCATTAGAGCTCCCTGCCCCAAGACCCAAAGTCTGTAAAGTGGAGTGAGTGAGTGCAGGACTTGTACCTGAACTAGGCATACCGTATGAAAACGGAGGGCCTATCGCACTAGGTGTGAAGGGAGGTGTGGCCACCACGATGGATGGGGTCGGCCCACTGTGCAACATAGTTGCGGCCGAGACCATGGTGGCTCGGACCACCGACAAAGGAAAGTTAGGAGATGATTCTCCTATGGTGACAACATTGATGGGAATAGAAGGACTCCCAGATGAAGTAACAGCGTTTGTTTCCATAGCTGTGTGAGGCACTGATAGGCATTCGTAAAATTGAATTGGCACAATAACTTATGGCCAAGTATCAGTGGTTGAGGTTTCAACCAATCCAATATTGGCGGTCGATTCCTCCGGGAGTTGTTCGGGCTCAATGGTTTGTAACCCGGTTGCTTTGAAAGACCCTTGTTGGTCTAGCCTTCGCCTCAATGGTGGCGGGGGTGGCTCCAGTATAACCGACAGCAGGCCCAGAAGCCTTCGTGACCGGCGGAGCTCTGAATCCTCCACTGTGTGAGAAGATTCACGACACGCTAAGGTATTCTACACGTTCAAACAGTAACACACACTAAAAGAAGCCCCTATGAGATAAGACAAGCAATCACTAACTATTTTGAAGAACAGTTACAACAACCAACACTAGAGAAACTTACCGGTGCAAGTGCAACTCGAATACGGAAGCACCCTATGGGTATACTCTGCAAAGCGTGGCTCGATGTATGTCCTAGGTACTGAGGTATACCCCTGTAGTCACCTATGTATGTCCCTAGAGAAGATTGGCAACTAGTTTTCCAGCACGCGAACAATCACCAAGCGGGTACAGTCGATAGTCGGGTAGACTACAATGAGCAGGGTATCAAGCCCGAAACCTGTCAAGGGTATCGAGAGCAAATGGTCCAGAAGAAAACTAAGGACCTCGAATGGATTTGAGACCCACGAAGCCCCGTGGCAAATGCAAACGACGGAATCCCTCAACAAATCCTCGATATGTGTTCTCGACTACGTTCGGTCCAGCTTTGGAGGGGTTATCTCCGCTACCTTTCTTTACGCGACCTCGTGTTTATCCCCTGTGTTAGAGGGGGGTCCCGGATAACTTCCACGTAACTGGACTTCTACACTCCCTATCACAGACTCCAATGTTTGGTTTGAGTGGCCTTGGAGAATTTACTCTCCAACCTATTCCAAGGCCCTAGTCCTGAGCTAGTGTATGAAC